>JAOXJP010218742.1:0-11744 GCA_025762735.1 Platanus orientalis
TAAAGTTAAGAGTCAAGGTTCCTTGGTGTTGATGTCTTTTAGACTTTAATCAACACTTAGGATAATCAAGACAGGGTCTACAGAATTTTGGTGTAATGAATTACTTCAACCAAAACTCTTTTATGCAAACAGACCATACATGACATCTAAACCTTAACCCGAGACTACAGAAAAGTTCTCGATTTTACGCATTTCAACTCTACGCATTACCCGGATTCTTATGAGTGCTCTAAGGAACATAGCCCAAGTTCTCATAGGAAGCGGCCTCACTTCCACACTCATACAAGTGAGCCTATCAAGTGTGCACTGCAACTAAAACACACCACCTATAAAGGATATAGACTCATTAAGAGTTATATAACTCATCATAATATGCGTTGCAATTAGCATTATCATTACCATAGGGATGGAGCACAAGTGACAATGCTCCCTATAGACTCCGTAGTGACTTGTTGTTACCCATTGAACCTATTCCTTGGGATCTCCAATCACATAGGTTAGGTTACTATCACTGGTTGTCTATCTGGTGTGCTAAACCACATCCCCCTCGATGACTCAAAAACTAACTTTCTTTTCAATGGTTTAGTCAGAGGATTTTCCAAAGTTCATCTCCGATATTATACATTTTATTAATCACTAGCTGCATTGTCACAATGTTTTTAAGCAAATGTGTCTACCTTATCATCAACTCAAGCTATATCAGTTGTGATAATGTATAAAATTTGATTTTTTTTCTTCAATACAGGTATATATATTTTGAAGTTATCAAGATCTTTATCCTACCTTTTGCAAGGAGGTAAATAAAACTCCACCTCGAAGTAAAATATATTTATTGGTGGACTTCAATTCATCTGAATCGGATACTCAGTAACATAGTTATATTTTTCAAGAAGAACGGGATAACGTAAAAATATAGACTCACATCAATATTTCTGTAAGTTCAATTTTCTTTTTCCAATTTTGTATATACCTGTTGAGTTTACACATAGCAGCAAAAACGCAATTAACAATAACATATTTATTTCTTCCCATTCCTTTATTAATCCAGCAAGATTACATTAGCTAAATATCTTAGTTATTCAAAAAATTGAAATTTAAGGGGATATTTTGTTCTCATTTATGAAATTTTGTTCTATGCATGATAAAAAAATGTTCACATCTGTAAAAATTTTGTACTATGTATAATAGACATATGTATTCATATATAAAATTTTAATCCATTCATAATAGATAGTAACTTACCCCACAACTTTAAGTATACCCTGAACTTATTTATCATTATATGTGATTTTGTAAGTTTAAATTATTATTATGTAATATGAAAATATTTTCTTTGTTAAAGATTAATAATTAGAATAAAATTTAATAGTCAATTATTTTTTCCAACAATCTTAAACCTAATTTTTATCTTATATAAGAATACATAAATCATTGGAAGAAAGTTTAAAAAATAGTTGAAGTTAACAATTATTTGTATTTCGGAATGCTACCTAGGATTGTAAACATAGTTGCATTCTTGAACCTAAGTTATTAGTTAACAACCATTTGTTGTAAATTTAAATTATTATTATGTAACATGAAAATATTTATCTTTGTTTTAGAATAAAATTTAGTACTCAATTATATTTTCTAACACAGGTATGTTCCCACAGCCTCTTAAAATTTGATTATGCATGCTTAGATGCACTTATAAGCCAATGATCCTAATTCAAGGTAGTGCATTGATAAACAAGGCATGCACATTGTTAAATACCCATGTTCAACATTATGAATGTTGGAAATGGGGGGATGGGATCCTCCCCTCATCATGATAGCATGCATTGTTCCGCTTAGAGGATGTATGGGACGATGGGAGTCCTCATAATACATATTTGAGATCAAATTTATATTTATGTGTGGGTTTAGAAGTCATCACCAGTCAATGACATGTAACTAAAAACCTTTCTAGGTTTTCCCTACTAGAGATCCGAACACATTCTAAGGTAAAGTCATACCAGAGTGTGGAGATAGTTTCAGGGGTTCGATTATGATTAAAGAAAGTGTTAGGCCCTCCAACTTCCTATAATGTATATTGTAATGCCCCTAAACTTGGACTCGGATAACATCCGTATGTGCCCCAGATTCGAATTGTTACATTATATTTTGATTTATATTTCATATCATATAAAGCTTTTCATTTCAAACCATGGTCTCATAGTCCATTACCTTTTAGCAAAAGTATAAAATGTACATTTAAATATAACCATTGTCATTCCATTAGTAATAGTGTGCAACGGAAATAATATACTATAACCAACAAAGTCAATCAATCTATAAAAGTATGTAGCAAAAATATAAATTATTTAACCAACAATCATGTAACCAATAAAAAACCTGATGATCACATGTTATCATCAAAACATAAAACTTTAAACTCATATCTATTTAAGTACATCTAAATCCAATATAAAAGTGTTATTACATTTTCTCAAATGAAAGTCTCATTAAAAGACAAAATCAAAAAATATCTCTCCCACAGTCTGCCATGCATAATCAGCCCCCATCTCGAGCTAATCCATCACCCTGTCCAAAACTATACCAATTGGGGTGAGTTTCACTATCTCAACAAGTACAAATGTAAACCATATCCAAAAGATAATAGATATAGATTGTATATAGGTTTTACTTTCTTAAAGCCCATATGAATATCAATACGAAACTCAAACTACATGTGTAATGACCCACATTTCATTTAAAGGGTAAAAATATATTTTTACTCTTTTAAGAGTAAAATTTGTATTTCACATGTTTAAACATACCATAGAGTGGTTTAGGAACTCATTGGACCATGTCAAGTTTGAAAATTATCTCAATTTTACAATTGGAGTAACTTCGTGGGCCCACTGACACAAATACTCAAAGAATTAGAGGTTTAGTCATACCTTGATAGAAATATCTAAGAGTCTACTTTCCATGAAAATAAACTTCATGCAATTACAATTTTCCTAGAAGAATTTATGTTAATTCTCCCACAAGGTGTCTGTGTTAACAAGCCTGCATATTTGAGGCAACTTCTTGGGCCCACTGACACCAATCCCGAGTGATCTAGGGTATGATTCATACCTTATTATAAATGTATTTGAGCCTAATTTCCCACCCAATAAACGAAAATTGATTTAGAGTTTTCTACAAGAAGTCATGAGCATTTTAGTAAGAAGGGGTAAAAGTTGTAAACCTATTGAATCGATCTAAACTTATTTGGATTAATCCAGGATCAATTCAGGACCTCTCAGGTCTTAGAAAAATACTCAAAAAGTTTTGGATTGATCAAGGGATAGATCCAAATGCTTAGATTTTGATTTTTTAGGAAAAATTTAACTTTTATTCATTTTTGGGAGCGTGGAACCCTCTGAACTCAACCCAATACCCTATAAATATGATAAAGAAACCCTAATGGCCTCATTTACACCAAAAGGGGAAGAGTTAGAGAAGTTTAGAGAATTTGAGAGCTAAGTATGAAAGTTCTTCCCCAAATTTGGTAAGTTTCACTCCTAACTCTAAAAATCTTCAAAGTTAACTCATTTTCTTCCTAGATCTTCATGTTTAATCTAATTTATATTTGTTATATATCATTTTACAGAGAATAAAGGTAAGTAGTTGTACAAAACTTACTCAATTTTTTATTTGTTTTAGGTTCTTAGAAGTTTTGTAATAGTGAAATCTTAGTTCTATGCATGTTTTCTCATATATTTGTGAAGCCCTTTTTTAGGACCTTAGAAACCCTCTGATTCTTGTGGTGATTTGTGATAAGATCTTGTTATATTATGCTAGGGTCTAAGAAATCCCCGATTTAATTTGTAAGGAAAAGTGGTTTTACACCATATGTATATGTATTTCCTTGAAATGTTGGATCCTATGAGTTTTGAAAACATGAAAGCTAAGAACCTATAAATCTATAGTCTCAATGATAGTCATTAATGCATGAAAATCATGAATACAATAATAGATGTGGGTTTATGGCAATTTTTAATGCAATATTGGCTTCCTATGTTAGTTCATTAATTCTTGCATTATACATGTTTGATAAAATGTCTCTTACAGATTTTCCATAATACTATCATGTTTCTTGGATATCTTTGGATTCCTTGCATAAACCTAATATTTCCCATAATAAATTTTATCAAATATATGTTGGATTATGATAATTTGTGATTCCCTATTAACTTCCTATGCTAGTCCATTAATTTTTGCACTCTACATATTTGATAAAATGTCTCTTAATGCTTCCCTTACTATTTACATGTTTCTTGGATGCCTTTTTATGATACTAATGAAGGCCTATAGTGATAGATTCTTTCTCTATTACTAAGTTATTTAATATAACATGTGAATATTATATGTTCTTATATTATGATCAATGAATGTTCATATAGTGATATTAAAGTTAGTTGGTGGATCAATGAAAAGTGAAATGGATAAAGAATCAAAGGAACATAAAAGGAGATAAGTAAGAATGTCAAGATGTAAAAGTATCATTATTGGGAATGAATAAAAAATGAAGTAAGATAAATAAAAAAAGTAAAGACAAGTGTCTTAATTATGATGATCATCTCATTGGGGTAAGAATGCAATGGTATGATTGACCTCCTATTTGGGGATACAATAATATGATGGTCATCTCATTTGGGGTAATAATACAATGGTATGATGGGCCTCCATTTGAGGTAATAATACAATGGTATGATGGTCCTCCCATTGGGGTAAGAATGCAATGGTATGATAACCTTCCCATTGGGGTAAGAATGCAATGGTATGATGACCTTCCCATTAGGGTAATAATGCAATGGTATGATGGCCCTCACATTGGGGTATAAGTAATGATATAATGATGACCCTCATGATTAGGGATAATATGATATGTCAAACATAAGTAAGTAAAAATAAAGTGTAAAGTAAGTGAAGGAAAAGTGTAAGATAGTGAAAAGCAAGTGTAAAAAAATGGTACCAAGTAGCCATGAGTAAGTGTAAGTGACCTAAAAGGTCCCACTATTGAGAATGAAACTATTTTAAGAAGGAATGGTTCATAAGATACATAAACATGAGTGACACCATTATAAGAAAAATAAAAGAGTGTATAAGAAATAGAGAATGTTAAGGATAGAAGAACATCATATAAATTTCGAAAGCAAAGTAAAGTTATAAGTAGTGTAAAATGAGAAAAGTATTAATGCAAGAAAATAGAAACATATATGTTTTACAAGAAGAAGAAGTTCATAAGTTATGTAAGAAATAAAGTTTAATAAAAGAAAAAGAAAGTGCATAAGTTATTAAGAAAAATATAAGTCCTTAATACAAGGAAAGAAAATGTTAAGAAACAAGTGAAAGCTCATAAACTTTAAAAGAGTATAAGTTCCCAAACTATGTAAAAGAAATGAAAATGTATGATGGTTCTCCCATGGGGATACAAGTCAATATTATAAAGATCAATGATAAGTATTAAATAACCAATTAAAAGTGATAAGTAAATACTAAGACAAGGACAACAAAAATTAATGAGTGATAAGTAAAGACATGATAAATGATAAATAACCTATTATAAATAACAAGTAAGAAGGTGAATAATTAAGTATTAAGATAATAATAAACTCATTTGATATAGAAGTAGAATTTTATATGTCTCATTATGTAAATGTGTTATTATGATTACTAATTTTTGAAGAATGATACATGCTTAGTTTAAAGTGATTTATATATGCATATTCATATTAGAAAAGTATAGTTCATGCATGAAAAATGATTAGAAGTGATCATTGATATGTACACTAGATATATTTACTATTGATAGATTATGAAATACTTACCATGTGATGGTGAACACATATTGCCATGTATATTGCTAATTGTAGATATGTGAAGAATGTCATGTATAGATAGAAACATGTATAAGTACGAAAAGAATGTCATGTATATGTAGAATCATGCATATTGCCATATATGGATGTTAGAAGAATGTTATAAATAAAAAGAAGCATGTAAATTGAAATGCCTAGTTCCTACATGAAGAACCATGATGATGAATATTTAGATCTTGTGATGACTAGTAGATAATGTATGTACACTAACACATGCCTACATGCTAGAATTGATATGTATTTTATATGAAGATATACTTAGTATTTTGTATTGAAAGATTTGTGTTCTGTCTATCCAGTTTTTATAGTAGATTTTGTGTACCTACTTATAAGTTGTGGATCTCATTTATCCATACCATTTTTCAGGCGATATTTAGTATAGATACACCATTTGGAGTGCTTAAAAGTTGAAAGGGAGGCATACAGTTGATGCTATCTCTTTTAGTCGTTTAATTCATTGTTAAAATCTTATTTTGTATTAAACTTTACAATGGGTTGTATTAAATTTGAAATTTAGAATTTGAGATTTGTAGTCTTGTGATTATAGATTTGAGATGTGATGATGAGAGATTAGTGACATAATAGTTGGTATGTTTATATATTATGGTTTAATTCCATTGCATCCTTAAGATTATGGTTAGATGTTATAGTTTATGATTTCGTTGTTTATATCATTTTAAGGTTAAAGTTAAGTGTTCCATAAAGATTACAGATTCAGGTAAAAAGCTTAAATTTATAGTCAATTTTGTATGGATCCAATTTAGTAGCAACCATTTTCACGCCTAAATAAGGTAGTTAATTTCGAGATCGTTACAATATGAGACAATAGCATACCAGCCCATATAAGTAAATGAATAAGTAAAAAATATATATTTTATACCATGGACAGCAATAAAGTACGTGTCATAACATAATGATAGGTGCATTATCTTTTTAGTTCAAGATTATACAATACTTCAATTTATGGAATTATTCTCATAATTACTTCTTATCAACGGTTCATTCACTTATCATTAGGATTCAATACATTCATTATCACTTGATTCATTTACTTATATACTTGGTCAATATTTTCTTCATTAGTTCAATATCATTTTATAATAGATTTTGAAGATTCAATCATTGTTTTTCATTGTTGCGATCCAATGGGAAGTCCGAGAACTATGTTCAATGGGGTTCAATAAATTTAAATGAAAAAAAAAATTCTAGCCAAATCAACATTAATAACTTCCATTGTTGCAACCCAATGATAGTTCCTAGAACAATAATCAAAGGGATCCAATAAGTCAATACAATCAAGGTTTGCTAACTCGAATTTTTGACTCGACTCGAATAGCTCAGAAGTGGAATTGACTCGAGAGTCACTGGAGTCTACTCAGGGAGTCATGCAACTTTTTATTTTTATTTTTATAAAATATAAAAAATACTCAAAAATTACATATAGTATTTTGGCTCAACTTTTGTCTATTTTCTTGATAAATATAAATATTTTGTAATATCATGACTTGAAAATCAAAAAATAAACTATACAAACTACTAGTAATCTAATAATATTATAGCAAGGTAGACATAATTAATTGTAAACTTTAAAGTCCAAACTAAAGTAAAAGTATTATTAGTATTAGTATATTGAAAAACCAAAGTACATATTTTCAACATACTAAACCTCTAGGTGAGATGGTTGTGGTATGGTCTCTCCAAGAGAGAGATCGGGCTTTCAAGTCCCTTGAGTGGCATCCCTAATGGGTTATGGGTTGATGCTTTCCCCTTCCCACTAGTGATAGTGCAAGTTTTCCCTATATGGCAACAACAGGCCCAAGTGGCCTTACAAAAAAAAGCATAAGCATAAAAACAAAATACCATCCAATCTCCAAGGTCTAAGTCTATATGGTTAGTGGTTCAAGTTTAAAGTTTAATCTTCTTACCACTATAGCCTTTATTCTTCAAAGTTCTTTACTCATTATTTTTTCTAGGGTTTTGAATGTCTTTGAGAGCTTAATTGTATATGACTTTAGAAAAGAAACTACTAGCCTCCCTTAAAAATTAAAAAATATAATTTTTTATTGTGTTTCAATTTGGCTTCGGGTCATTTTAAGGTTTACAAGACTCAGTTGAGTCACATGAATTAGTCTGAGGCAAATGAGTTTACCAAGTTAGCAACTTGACTTAGTGAGTTAGGTATGGTTTGGAGTTAACAACATGACTCGACTTGTGAGACTTAGGAGCGGAGTCAACTCGGGGAGTCGGCAAACTATGAATACAATAACAAATAATAGTCTTCATTGTTACAATTCAACAGGAGGTCCCATGACATATGAAAGAAAATTTCAAAGTTTGATAAATTCCGATCGTAGTACATTCACATTTCAGATTCAATGGTTCGTAATTCGTTTATACAGATCACATGTGATCAATACTTCAAAAGATTTTCCAAATTCATAGTTCTTATAATTTTTTATTACATGAGATCTTTGATTTGTTCAAAGAAATCAAATTTTTCAATCATTGGTTTAGATATCATAGTCCACATGTGGAATCAAAGTTTTAATCATACTTAATTTCAGTCAAAGACATATTTCATGCTCAATCTCATGTTAGTACAAGGGAATTCACATTTTCTTATGGCATTTTAACAAGATTCACTTAAATCAATTATATTTTATTCCATAATAATTAATTTTATGGGAATTCTTATCAATTTAAGCTTAGATCCATGTTAATTACATTTCTAACATATGGATTTCAAATGAAAACTCCATGGATCTATCAATAGAGAAAATCATGAGATCAAAATTGACATATGTAGATTTAATTTTTATAGTAATTCATATGAGATTTTAATAGATAACCATAAATTTATCAAAAGAATTGATCGTAGATGATAGAAGTAGTGCTCATCTTGCATGGGAATCACTTACAATAAAAGGTTCATCATGGAATTCTTCATTAATTTACAAAGATTTACAAAAATAATGAAGTGAAATGATATTAGTTTGCTAAAGTACTTGCAATCACACTTCTCTCGAAAATTCTCTTGGTCAAACCTTGCTTCAATCCCCCCTTTTAGAAATTTTACATGAATCACATCAAAAATCACTCCAGGATATGAATCTAATAAAAATTCCCCAAATTCTAACCGATTTGGCTTAAATCTAAGAAAGTTAGGGACTTATCTTGCTTTTTGGAGAAGAAATCTTCTTCTCATTTTTTAATTCTCAATTCTCTCTTATTTCTCTCCCTTAGCTTAGTTCTAATGTTTTTGGGTCCTAAATAGCATTTAACTAGGTTATATTTTGTCATATGATGGTCACATCCCAATCGGATAAGGTTCCCCAGTGAAAATCATTAGTTTTACTATAAAAAAAATATGTTTCTGGGTGCTTGGATCGATCTTAAGATCAATCTCAGGATTGATACTAGGACCTATTAGCATAGACACTTTGTGGGAAAACTTTCATAATGTTCTCTACAAAACTCAAAATCTCTCACCGTTTATTGTGTTGAAAAGTAGACTTGTAGAGATTTCCAATAGTGTATGATTTGCAAGCTAATTCATATAGGGTTGGTACAGGTTTATCTATGGAGTTACCCCAAATCTGTTGACCTACAACACCGACACCTTATGGAAAAACAGTCATAACTTTCTCTAGGAGATTTTAAATTATGCATCATTTAATGCATTAGAAAATAGACTCATAAATATTTCCAATGATGTATAGATTGTATGATGATTCCGATGTAATTGAGACATCATGGGTCTTGGCGTGGGTCACATAGATCATCCCTGATTTTTATTAAGTTACATTAGTACATGCGTGGGGTGTTATATATACAATTACGTACTATCTCATCATATCATATTACTTGATGTGGTCAATCGGTCCGATTCCATCTATTTAAATGACTTGCATTTATAGGGTCAAAATCGCCTACTAAGCCATTGAATAACATTTGCAAGTTGTGTAAAAATATAAAATTTCTGTCAATGTGCTGCTAAGAGCTAATCATTTGATGTTTTTAAAAGAGATTAGAGCTTCAAGCTCCTGGGTGTACTCAAAAATGGAATCTCAAGTATATACATTTTAACAAAAAGAAACCCTGCAATAATATTCACATCCATATGCTTTCACTAAGTTGTGCTACCTTGAGCTATATTATACAAACAAAATCCCATAATTCTCACATCACTCCTTACTCAATAGATTCTCACCCATTTTTATTTTATTTGTTATTACACATGCCAAACATAAAGTTATGTGAAAATTTTGTGTTCTAGGATCAATGAAGAGGCAAAATCGAAGGTAATTAGATCAAAATAAGGGAATTCAGACTTAACTAGTAATAAGCAGCTATCAAAGTTGGAAATATGTGTCCTGGTAAAACTATTCATATAAAATTTAGGCATGTTTGATTGCTTATTTAAATTAACAAGCATTTTTTATTCCATCATCACATGTGTTAGTTTCTTAATATGGGTAATTATTTGATCTCATGAGGTACGATAAGTGGTCCTCAAGTAACATAATAGGATGTTAAACACATTACAATGTGTGGAGAGATCTGATAATTTGATTCTTGTAGACCTAAAACTTTGTAGGTGTGGCTGATGTTGGACACATCATTTATTGGGCTGTTATATGTAGAGCTTTCATATGATGGAGTGATGTAATCTCAATCATTGGAGTAAGACTTTAAGTCTATATGTAAGTGTATTATATAAATGCATTAAGGGGATCCGTTATGAACACATTTAATAAAACATTACAGTCAAGATAAGTGTTGTTCAAATTTATAGACTCATCCTTAGACCTGTGGGGTTTGTATTTATTTAAGTTGTTTTATTAGTTATTTTAAGCTACCAACCAATGATGTCTAATTGAAGGCTATATCATGGGTAATTTGGATAATTTAAATGACACTTAAAATGATGTAAACGCACAACAATAAATCCACTACCCTTAAGTATGAGAAATACATGATTTGATTGGACAAGAAACATCTGGATAATGGTTTTTTTATAAAGAGTTTATCAAATGATTTTAAAATTAATTTATTATGTAATTATATTTAATTCTGAAAAATATTTTATCAAAGAAGATTTAGAAGTCCAATCAATTCAATAAATTCTTAATCATAATGTTCTAATGACCAAAAGGGTTAGACAATGATTATTTTATCATCTTGTGAGTCATTAAAGAATATTGTATAGTGGAAGGACATATTTATGAAATATTTATAAGGAATGGCCTCATAGTTAATTTTTTATCTTTGGGATGTCAATTACAATATATAACAAGGATTATTGCAATTAGTGGTGTGACACTTTATAATTAATAAAAGATAAGGCATCCTTAAGTAGTTTGACTTAATCAAGGATAGTGAACTTCACAGCTTAAGGATACAAATCCCACTCCCCTAGGATCTCTTTGGCTTCTCAAAAACTCTATAAATAGAGTTACACATGTTGAGATTGGGTCATGCAACTTTTCTGAACATGGGATAAGTGCAGACAGATCTAGAGCAGGTGTGGATACTTTGAAGACCAAATCGAATCATCATCTTATGTCTAGTTAAGCCATTGAGGTATTCTTATTTAATTTCTTTGATCTAAATCCTAGAATTTCATATGGTGAACATAGGATAAATCATGTTTATGACATGTATTTTTTATGAAAATTAATCAAAATTAAAAAATTTTAAAGAATCAAAACAACAATCAAAACCACACGCGAAAGCCAAAGAGGATGATAATCATTCATATGACTACAGCCCCTTGGGGCAATCATTCAGACGTCTGCCAAACCCTAGCATTACCAAGGTATAGGTGGATCTTGAATGATAGACCATACATGA
>JAOXJP010218753.1:0-11743 GCA_025762735.1 Platanus orientalis
GGGGTGAAGTGACATCTCCAAAAGTGAATTGATTCCCCCCCTCTGCCTCAGCCCTCGAGCGTTGCAGAGGGGGCGTCATAGACGATATCAGGCCTCGGTATGCATATCTTAAACCTAGTTTTCCTATTTTTTGTTAATTTGTTAGCAGAGCCATAGCACACCCTTTCTCACTTCCTGAACCAGGTATCCATCTGAATGATCTGATGCATCTTATTAATTCTTTGAGATACTTAATGAGTTCTTAATTTCAATCAATTTTAATGTTTAATATTTCTATTTTTTTAGCACCATATTTGTTGTGATGCCTGTGCAATCATTCACGGGTCCACTCACTACTATTTATTAAAAGCACTTGCTTCTAAGGTGGACGCCCTACCTTCTCTCCGAAACATTTAACTTACTGTTTACACGTGTAAACCAGTTACCAAAACGGTTGTAAGTGTATTTTCTACCATGTTGGTGAATAGACACGTCTCTAGGTTTACACCGTTCAAATGCAATCATTTTAAAATGGGTTCATCTCTCTCTCTCTCTTTAAGTACTCTTCCCATCTCAAATCTCAATACCATTGCGGGATCATCAACAACACCAACAATAGTGTTATGTGCCTGGTTAAGTAATTAGACCCTCTTCCCCTTGACAAATCGGTCTTTTAAGGTGGAATGGTCGAAGTACTTAACATTGGTATCAGAGTTAGGTACCACGTCTCAAGTTTGAGTCACGGATGGGGCGACCTATGGAGAGGGCAACTTGGACTAGAGTGAGAGCCGTTATGTTGTGAAAGGGCTACCTAAATTAGAGTAGAAAAAGGAGTAAAAAAAGGTGTTATGGGTCAATGATTCATGCATTGCTACATGGTGCATGGATGGGTATGTGGCTGCATGGAATATGTGGTGGTTTGTTTCCAGAATAACCCAAGTCAAGTCAAATAAACTTCAAAAGTTGCGTACATGTTTGTTAGGGTGTGTCATCTGGTTGTTAGGATTAGAAGATCTGGTCTTTATTTGTTGCTTAAATGAAGTTGTTATTGAAAGTTGTTAGTATTTGTATTTAAGATTCAACAGCCATGAAGGAAAAAGGGAAGTCTGAAGTATTTTCCAAACCTTGTGTTTGAAGGAGGGTTAGGTTACCTCTAATAACCTGCTGATTAAATTCTTATGCAACCATAGGGAATAAACGAAGAAAAAATCCAACATTCTTTCCTATGCACCAGCCTGACACAAGGTCTGTTACGAAGTCTCGCAACAATTTGGTATCAGAGCCAGATTGTCTACCACCAAGAGCATCAACAATGTCTGATCCAAGAGTGGACCATTTGGAGCAATTAATAGAGATTGTAACAAAGAAATTGGAGGATTTGAGTAGTAAAATGGAATCAAGGGATTCCTTGCCAATTGGTGAAGCTTCTACTTCTAGAAATTGAGGCAACGGGATGAATGGCAGTGGTTCAAATTCCTTGACCCCCAAGATCGCTAAGTTGGATTTTCCGCACTACAACGGAGGAGAAAACCCTACCAGCTAGATTTGCAAAGCAGAGCAATTTTTTGAATCTCAACAAATTATGGAGGAGGATAAACTACCATTAGCAACGTATCATTTGGAAGGGGATGCCCAGTTATGGTATCAACTATTCAAAGATAGCAACGAAAGAATAACGTGGCTGAGCCTGAAGCATGCCTTGAATGCAAGGTATGGCCCCACTTTATTTGAACATCATTTTAGTGATTTAACTAAGCTGAAACAGGTCAGTTTTGTTCGAGATTATCAAACACATTTTGAATGGTTACTAAGTCGAGTGGGTAAACTCTCTATGGAACACCAAATTGGGTGTTTCATTAGTGGGCTCAAGCACCATATTAGAGTTGATGTGCAGGCGGCACGTCCAACCACTTTATTTGATGCTATCAGATTAGCTCGATTGTTTGAACCAGAAATGGTGTTGCAAGGATGCGGAGGACTGGAACGGAATGGAATCCATTTTCTTCATAACCTGTCCCTCCATTGCCCTCTCAAAGCCTTAAACATTCCAAGGCACCAGTGGTCAAGCAACTAACACCAGCGGAGCTCCAGGAGAGAAGAGACCTAGGTCTCTATTTTAACTATGATGAACGATTTACACTGGGTCATCGTTGCAAGAAGCTTTTTCTGTTGGAGGGAATTTATCTGGAAGAAGCAACTGTTGAAGAAGCACACTCGGTGTTGTCGGAGGAGGAAGAGGGTGAACCCATTATTTCTTTGCATGCCATGATGGGTTCAATAACTCCTCAAACCATGAAAGTACGAGGTACAGTGGGAAAGATACCCCTAACATTGCTACTCGAATCGGGTAACACTCATAATTTCTTGAGTGAGGAGTTTGCGGTGTGGGTGGGTATTCACCAGGATGTTGAAGAAAGACTGTCGGTGACCGTAGCAAATGGGGACAAGTTATTATGTGGGGGTTGTTGTTCTTCGGTTCGACTGTGCATCCAAGGTACAGAGTTTGTGTTGGATTTTTACATCCTCGCCATTGAGGGGTGCAATGTTGTTCTGGGCACGCAATTGCTGCAGAATTTAGGACCTGTTTAGTGGGACTTCGTTCAGCTGGAAATGTGGTTTCAATGGCAAGGGAAAATGGTGCAGCTCAAGGGCATCACTCGACTAAAGCACCGTGTGGTCGAGGAGTAGCATGCGTTGAGGGCCTTAAGGGAGAAGAAGACAGGGTGGGTTTGCATGATCCCACAAGTACTAAAGGTGTCTCCGAAGGAAATTTTCTACATACTATTATGCTAGGCTCAAATCAATCAGGACCCACTTTGGTTAGTGAGGACATTAATAAATTGTTGAGGGGCTATGCGAATGTATTTTTTGAACCAATGGGATTACCCCCACGCCTAGCTCATGATCACCGTATACCCTTATTGCATGGGGCTGGGCCTGTTAATGTGAGGCCTTACAGATATCCTCACTATCAAAAGGGGGAAATTGAGAAGTTAGTTGTGGACCTCTTACAATCAGGTGTGGTACGGCCTAGTAATAGCCCCTACTTGTCTCCAGTCCTCCTTGTCAAGAAACATGATGGCTCATAGAGACTTTGTGTGGATTACAGGGCCCTCAATCAACAAATTGTTAAAGATAAATTTCCCATCCCAGTCATTGACGAATTATTGGATGAACTTCTTGGGGCCAACATCTTTTCAAAGTTGTACCTACGCTCCGGTTATCATCAAATTCGTACAGACCCTTAGGATGTGGAAAAGACGGCTTTCCGTACTCATCAAGGGCACTACGAGTTCCTTGTAATGCCTTTTGGGCTTACGAATGCCCCATCAACATTTCAAGCTTTGATGAATGATCTTTTCCAACACTTGCTCCGAAGGTATGTCTTGGTTTTTTTATGATATTTTAATCTACAGTAGGGATTGGAATGAGCATTTAAAGCATATAGCTAGTGTGTTGGATATTTTATGGGCTAACAGGTTATATGTGAAGAAGGAGAAATCTCAGTTTGGACAGGCCCAAGTGAAGTATTTGGGCCATATTATTTCTCAAGAATGGGAGTCCATGCATCCTGAGAAAATAAAGGCTAGGGTGCATTGGCCCCGGCCAAAGAACACCAAGAGCCTTAGGGGTTTTTTGGGCCTCATGGGCTGTTATTGGAAATTTATTAAAAATTATGGCCATCTAGCAAGCCCATTGACCCAACTCCTTAAAAAGGATTCCTTGGACTAGAATGAGCGGGCCGAAAAGTCTTTTAATTAACTTAAGCAAGCCATAACCCAGGGGCCTGTTTTAATCTTAATTGGCATTACTAAACCCTTTGTGGTGGAATGTGATGCATTCGGCTTGGGGATAGGAGCCATGCTCATGCAAGACAACCGGCCCATAGCTTTCTACAACCAAGCTTTGAAAGGAAAACAATTTAACCAATAAACTTCAAAAGTTGCTTATGTGTTTGTTAGGCGTGTCATGTGGTTGTTAGGAGTAGAAGATTTGGTCTTTGTTTGTTGCTTAAATGAAGGAAGTTGTTATTATTTGTATTTAAGATTCGACAGGCATGAAGGAAAAACAGGTCTGAAGTATTTTTCAAACTTTGTGTTTGAAGGAGGGTTAGGTTACCTTTAATAACCTACTGATTAAATTCTTAATTAACCATAGGGAATAAATGGAGAAAAGATTCAGCATTCTTTCCTGTGGACCGGCCTATTACAAGGTCTGTTACACAGTCTCGTAACATCCATTTTTTAGTTCCCTGTTTCTAATGCATGCACGTCAAAGTGAGAAACCGCAATGATCATTCAAAAGGGTGGTGTAAATGAATGAAAGTCAGGTTTAGTACAAGTAGCTGTTTTTGGTGGTGGTGAAACCCAATCCAATCCGGACCCCACCAACAAATTTACCACTTTTTCCATTTGTCCCCATTTCTTTTTCTCTTAGTTTTAAAGAAGTGCAGATCTATGAAAAGAATAATTCCATGGCTTTGATCATTCACTACTTTGAGCATGGCACCTCTAGAAGACTCCCGTAACTCATTTAACTTTTTAGTTCTTGGTGACTTTCTCAAAATCCGTGAACGTTCCCCTTTTGGTTTTCCTCTATTCTCTTCTTATATGTGTTGGCCCCAACTGTTTTTTGCAAAGATCTCATTCCAGCAGATTTCATATAATGCATACACAACAAATTACAACAGATCTTTGTTGCACCCAGTTAACCTCCTTCAAATGCATACACTATTAAAATGTATGTTAAGTACATTAATTCTAACCTTTCCTATAAGGAAAGACAATTAATTGCTTTATTAAAGATGGTATCAAAGCATGTTTTCCTTATGGACACAATTATTCTTCCAGGCTCTTGATATGTGTCCTAAATCCCCCATGACCAAAAAAGGAAGGAGGGCTCCAAATAAGGTGGGAGATTTGCCATCACAATTATTGGTGACATTTCAGGAAGGAAGACTTGTGAAGATTTGCCATGCTGACATTTCAAGAAGGAAGAGTTGTGAAGATTTTCCACCACAACAAATGGTGACATTTCTAGAAAGAAGGGTTGTGAGGATTTCAGTCATGCATTGCTATGAATCACTATGAGTAATAAAATTAATTGTGGGATTTGCTATCTTTTAATTACATGTAAGTAGATGGCTGTCATCTATATAAGGATGAGCCATAAGGAATGAAAGTATGCTAGCTTGAGTTTTATGTTCTTTTATTATCTCATTGTTAATAAAGAATGTTTCTCCCTAGAAGAGGAAATTTGATGTGTCAATTGAGGTTTTCTTCTTGGGTTGTATCAAGTGGTATTAGAGCGGTGATCCTGCCCTGTATCTAAAGTGGATATAGCAGAAGGAACTAGATCTCAAGAGGCAAAGTGCATGGAAGATACAATCAAACAATTATGTGAGAGTTTAGATTCCAATATCGAGGCTCTTAACGAATTGAAGCAATGGATAGCTTCCATGAACCATAAGTAAGACCAATTTGCTGCTCGGTTTATTGGCCATGACAGTGATTGAGCGGAATCATCTCATAATGGCAATAGTAAATCATTCATAGGAAGAGATTTAATCCAGGAAAAATATGCAAAGATTGACTTTCCTCGATTTGATGGCGACAATCCACATGGATGGATATACCGCTATGAGCGGTTCTTCACTTTCCACAACATCGACGATGATGATAAGGTTTATCTAGCTTCCATCCATTAGAGGGACAAATCATTGATTGGTTTCAAGGTTATGAGACTATTACCAACCACCTCACATGTAGGAGTTTCTCTAAAGACCTTATCACTTGATTTGGCCCTGTTGTTTATGATGATGCAATTAGGAAATTTACTAAGCTCAAATAGGTTAGTACGATGAAACTCTACCAAGAACAGTTTGAGTCCCTCATGGGACGCACTAAAGGCTTCTCTAATGAATTCTTTGTAAGCTATTTTACAAGTGGGTTAAAGGATGAAATGTGGAATAGGGTCATGATGTTTTCCCATCAACCCTACCCCAAGCCCAACTACAAGAAGAAACGGTGGAGGCAATTATGCGGAAGGCCCGTGCACCATCTAAACCATTGACACGCACTATTCCTATCTACGAACCTGTTAAGAATTCACTCACACCTATGAAAAAAATCTCTTAGGATGAAATAGACAATTAAAGGGACAATGGACTATATTACCATTGCAATGAAACATATATCATGGGACATTGTTGCAAAAAATGTCAAATATACTTGCTTGAAGGTGAAGATGCAATTGAGGAAGATGAAGTTGTTGATGTGGATGACAACGATCAAGGAGATGACATCCCTAAAGAACCATTCATTTTGGTTCATGCATTGGTGGGTTCCTTATCTTACCAAACTATGCGTATCCATGGCTTTATCAAACGATGGCCAATCACCATACTCATTGATTCAGGAAGCACACATAATTTCTTGGATCCAAGTGTTACCAAGTGTACTAGATGCTCGATTAACCATACAAACCCCTTGTTTGTTACAATGATAAATGGCTCAAAGATATCCAACACGACGATTTGCCAATAACTTGAATGGGTCATGCAAGGTACCACTTTTCAAACCAGCTTTAGATTACTTTCTTTGGGTGGTTTTGACACGGTGTTAGGAATTCAATGGTTGATAACCCTCGGCTTTATTATATGGGACCTCAAAAACCTTCACATGGAAGTTCATCATAATGGGTGTAAACATGTCTTGAGAGGATTCACTAATGGCACAATAAAAATTGTGGGAGCAGACTGTATACAAAAAGCAATGACTAAAACAGAGCACAGAGCAATAGCCCAACCTTTTGTGATACAGTCAGAACCAACCTAGCTTGGAATTGATTAGGGAGTAGCTAACCTGGACCTTTTGCAATTACTTGAAAGTTTTGTTGGTGTATTGTAAAGGAGATGCTACTGGCAGAAACCATTAGACCAAGTGTGAGCCCTTTTTTCTTCACTTGTTTTGTTGGTGTGAAAAAAAGACAACATGTGGTGGATGTGCATTGATTATCGAGCCTTAAATCATGACACTGTGAAGGATAAATTCTTAATTCCGATGATTGATGAGTTATTAGACGAACTATATGGTGCTCAGTTCTTTTTGAAGTTGGACTTGCGATTGGACTACCATCAAATTCGTGTCCATCCACTTGATGTACACAAAACTATGTTCCGCATCCATGAAGAACACTATGAATTTTTAGTTATGCCCTTTGGGTTAACCAATGCCCCAACCACTTTCCAAAGTTTGATGAATGAGGTATTTCGTCCTTATCTGTATCAATTTATTTTGGTATTTTTTGATGACATCTGAGTGTACAACTGCAGTAGAAGTGAGCATATGTCCCACTGAGCTATTACTTTGGAGCTCTTGAGGAAAAATCAGCTTTATGTTAAAAAATCCAAATATAGCTTTGGGTGACAACAGTTGGAGTATTTGGACCACTTAATATCAAATTAAGGAGTAATGGCTGACCTTGCAAAAATTGAAAACATGACATCATGACCCAAACTAACCACCTTCAAAGGCCAAAGAGGTTTTTTGGGTCTCATTAGGTATTATAGACGGTTCGACTGTGATTACCGTTAAATCAGTCAACCACTCATTGCCATGATTAAGGACAATTTCCATTGGTCAAGCAAATCTGAAGTCACTTTTAATCATCTCAAGAAGGCCATGACAACTACTCATGTTCTTGCAATGCCAGATTTCTCTAAAGAATTTATTGTTGAATGTGACACTTCTAGAAGTGGGTTAAGGGTTGTTTTGATGCAAAAAGGTTGGCTCATTGCATTTCTAGCAAGACTTTGTCCAACAAAAGTCTTAGGCTCTCCACATATGAAAATGAATAGTTAGCCACGGTGTTTGCAATCTGTAAATGGAGGCCATATTTAGTGGTGCGCCATTTCAAAATAAAAATGGATCACCTTAGTTTAAATTATATATTGGAGCAATGTAACATCACCCCTATGCAACATCAATGGTTGTCGAAGCTAATGGGGTATGACTTTGAAATCATATATCATAGTGGAAAGGGGAATAAGGCAGTAGATACATTATCAAGGAAAGAGGAGACGACATCGGTGGTTGCTTCAATTCAAGCTATGGCTTTATTTCTACCCATAACAAATTGGTTGGACACTTTACAAGAAGAGTGGGAGCAGAACACCACATTACAGACCATTATCCATGACCTGATCACAAATCCGACTTCTCACCTGGGTTATGTTTGGGAGAAGGACCAGCTGCAGTATAAGGGATGTTTGGTACTGGGGCCCTCATCATATTTAAAGGCATCGATCCTCCAAGAAGCCCATAATGGCCCATTTGGCGGTCATTCAGATGTTCACAAAACACTTCACAGAATTAGATGGGCCTTCTTTTGGAAGGGAATGAAAAATGAAGTATGACAATACATTGTGGAGTGTGATGTGTGCCAACTCAACAAATAGGAAAATGTGGCATCATTGAGATTAATACAACCACTTCCAATACGAACAACGATATGGAGTCATATCTGTATGGACTTCATTGAAGGCCTTCCTCAATCAAATAATAAGGAAGTAATATTTGTTGTAGTTGATCGATTGGGTAAATATGCACATTTTATTGCCTTGCACCATCCTTATATGGCTATGGATGTGGTTCAACCTTTTATGTATCACATCTTCAACTGATATGGCATGTTGTCTACTATTGTGAGTGATCGTGATCCTTTCTTTACAAGTTCTTTCTGGCTAGGGCTTTTCAAGCTCCAAGGGACACAACTCCACATGAGTTCGGCCTATCATCCACAAACTGATGGTCAAACCAAAGTTGTGAACCGGTGTTTAGAAAATTACCTTTAGTGTGTAACCAGGGACCGGCTCAAGCAGTGGGTCAAGTGGTTTTCTTTGTCAGAATGACAGTATAGCACTTCATTCCATTCAACTACAAAAATAACCCCATATGAGGCTGTCTATGTCCAACCACCTTCTTCATTTCAAATGTATGTACCGAGTGATTCATAAGTGACAGCCATTGACAAGGGTTTATGTGAAAGAGATTCTATGATTCCCTTGATAAAGGAAAACTTGAAACAAGCATAGAACCACATGAAGTAGCTAGCGGATTCTCACAAGACTGAGCGCTTCTTTGTTGAAGGTGATATGGTATACTTACGACTTCAACCATATCATTAAACTTCAATTGATTCATGGAGAAATCAAAAGTTGGATCCATGATATTGTCGACCATTCAGTGTGCTACAAAGGATAGGCCAATTGGCATATAAGATTGAGTTACCACCAAGCTCACAAATCCATCCAATCTTTCATGTCTCCTAATTAAAGAAAAAGATTGGACAGCAAGTTGTTCCTTAGCCCAAATTATCACCTGTTGGAGAGGATGAGAAATTCAAGCTTGAATCGGTTGCCATTTTGGACTGACGTATGGTGAAGAAGAAGAATTGAGCTACAACTAAAGTTTTGGTCCATTAGTCTAACTCTTTTTGTGAAGACGCCATGTGGGAGGATTGGGAGCAATTGCATGAGTGATTATCTGAATTTCGACCTTAAGGACAAAGTCTATCTTATGGAGGGGGGTTGATACATGCCCTAAATCCCCCATGATCGACTAAGGAAGGAGGGCTACAAATAAGGTGGGAGAGTTGCAATCACAACTATTGGTGACATTTCAAGAATGAAGAGTTGTGAAGATTTACCATCACAACTAATGCTGACATTTCTGGAAGGAAGAATTGTGAACATTTGTCATCACAACTAATGGTGACATTTCAGGAAGGAAGAGTTGTGAAGATTTTTCATCACAACTAATGGTGACATTTCAGGAAGGAAGAGTTGTGAAGATTTTTCATCACAACTATTGGTGACATTTCTGGAAAGAAAACTTGTGAAGATTTCAGGCATGTATTGCTATGAGTCACTATGAGTTGTAAAATTAATTGTAAGATTTACTATCTTTTATCTTCATGTAAGTAGAAGACTATCATCTATATAAGGATGAGCCGTTGGGAATGAAAGTATGCTTGAGTTTTATGTTCTCTTATTATCTCATTATCAATAACGAAAGTTTCTCCCTCGAAGAGGGAATTTGCTGAGTCAATTGAGGTTTTCTTTTTGGGTCGTATCAGTTCTCAATGCAAATATACGCATGTTATGTGGACTCACATCTAGTTTCCTGCATTCATTGTCCTGTTGAAATATATTAACTCTAATCTCTCCTACAACCTTAGGATTTTAAGAGAGATGGTTAATTGCATTATTTAAGATGGTAGTGTTCTTTTGGTAGACCAACTCTGAAAGAAATTGGCCATAGTTTCTCCTCTTCCAAATCCAGATAAATTGTCGATCTTTTCTTCAACAAATTACTAAACAAAAAGAATACTTTACCAAAAAACTAAAAAATAGAGAGCAATTAAAGGACCTTGGGAATTGTACAAAAAACAAGTATAATTCTTCTCAAGCTCATAACCTTATAAAAATAGAGAATATAGTAAAATAGAAGAATTAAAACGCTCTCAGCTCTAAGATTCAGAGAGAAGGAAATAAAATTCCAAATAGAAGTGACTGCTTCACAGATCTGAAACAGAATTTAAAACCGCCATCATCGGAGCGAAATCTTAACATTTGAAAACAAAAATATATACAAGGAGAGGTAGACCTCTACTTGAATAGGAAACAAATATTTTTTATTCAAAATTTATAGAATTTGAGATTCCTGCATGATTAGAATGCAATTTATAGGACACCACCTGTAACGCCCTATTTTTGTTTTAGAGCAGGGGCTTTTTGGGGATTTCCCCATAAAAGAGAAGTAAAAGAATGCGTAAGAGGGTTTTACCCTCATTCGTTCTAACGCAAGCAGAGGAGCGCCAGTGAAAGAAAAAACGGAGGAGAAGAAGAGGAAAAAGGGGAAGAAGGGAATTTCTTGCAAAAATCGACGTCATTTCGCAAGAAAAGGTAAGTAACTCCTCCTTCTTCACTTTATAGTGGAATTTGCATGATTGTGGGGTGCTTTTTGCTCTTTCCTATAAACCCTACTTTGCTTTATTTTCACGGGTTTGCTTTCCCCTAGTTCCATAGCCTTAAAATTTTTTGTTGTTGCATGGATTTCTAGCAAAAGAGTTGGGAAAATTCGTCAAATTAGGTAAGAGAACATTAGGGTTTTGGAAATTTAGGGTTTTGCTAGAATCATGTGATAATCGATTATGGCTTCAATAATTTTAGAAGATATTGTCTTAAATTTTGAAATTTTGTCATATGATTAAAGTTCTATAATGTTATTCTCTATGATACCTTGATTTTAGGGAGATACTCTATGTTCCTAAAAATAAATTCTGATGTGCTAAAGTCTTAAATTATGGAATGATGAAATAAATTAGAGAATTATTATGCTTGCTGTCTAGAGGAGTTTCTGCAATTATTTAACATGTTGTCAATGTAACTTCTTAGATTTTTATTAAAGAATAAAGGAATGAGGGATTATTCTATAGGGTAAAAAAAAAGGGCGGCCCAGTGCACAAGGTTCCCACTAACGCGGGGTCTGGGGAGGGCAAGATGTACGCAGCCTTACCCCCATTTATGAAGAGGCTGTTTTCATGACTTGAACCCGCACTGCCAAGGACACTAAATGTAAGCCTTACCGTTGGGCCAAGCTGCCCTTTCTGATTATTCTATAGGGTAATTTCTAAAAATTTATGGGTTACTACATATAGTTGAATATTTATTTCTCTATTAGTTTTAATTATATGGAAGTTC
>JAOXJP010218764.1:0-11743 GCA_025762735.1 Platanus orientalis
ATAAGTTCCAAAACTTATCTAAAACCTTTAGATTTGGTGTCATTGAATATGTTACTAAGTTACATATCTAATGAACCTTACAAGAAGCTCCCAATACATCAACTTTCATGAACTGCAGGAGAATTCCTTTCAGCTGTGTGGTGGCCCTTTTTTTTTAAAAAAAAAAAGAATTTTTCTCCCCCCCCTCATTTACTCATAAATTTACTGAGTAATAACACCAGATATTATGTTACTTAATGATCTTTTTAGATAGACATTCATTGACTATTTAGACATTTATAAAATCTTATCAAATGGGTATTAAATGATAAAGGAAAAGTGGTACTTGTACCTGCGTGTTTATGATACTTGTCGTATGCTTGTGAAGTTCAAATACCCATTCTCCCTGCACAGCCAACAAATATGGATCAAAGACAAAAAAAAAAAAAAACATGTAATTCAACGGTTGTGATTCACCCATATTTCTAAACACAAAAATCAGCGCCCAACTGAGTGTGGGATAAAAAACGAGATATATAAAGAGAGGTTAGGGTCCCCCAGGTCCAATCCCCCAGCAACATCCAGTTTGTGACGTTGTCTGCCTCTCTTGTTAGTGGTGTGGGTCCCATTCTATTCTATGTTGCAGGTGTTTGTGGGTCCAAGTAACCCTACCAGTAAAAGACAAAATTACCCCATATCTGTTTCTCCTCCTTCCACTTTATCCCTATTTTTACCTTCCACCTATAAATGCTAGCCATATCCCACGGTGATCACCACATAGGTGGGCACTGCACTGGGATATACGTATGGCACCCTGGTGATCACTGCATAGGTGGGGCCCATCACCACTTGCATGGTGATCACTGGGATGGTGTACGTACACCCGGTGCAAAGGATTTTCCTCCCTTGTCAAAAGGTCCCCCCAAAGATCATTCGCAAGCCAGATGCTCCATCTCTCCCATGGACATGGAATGGGACAAAAACTAAGTCTCTTAGAGGAATAAACACAAACACACACGCATGCTCACTGAGTTAGTCTCCTACACAAAGTCATGTACACACCTTTGCAGCTCCTTCCTTCTCATGGCCAATGGGGTTGAAAACAAGGGAACATGACCTATGATAGATGCAATTTTCAATGCCAACGACTCATTTTCACCATTCGATAAACAAATGAGAAAGAGAGGGGAGCAATGTCTCCCAGCCTAACGCACAAGTTGTGCATCATCGACAAGTAAGAGATATCAATACTGCTGCTAAAACAGAGATGGAGATAGGAAAGAGAGAGAAACTATAGAATTGCAAAAGGCTTCCACAACGGTGCTCAATCTGTGATGTTGAACCTCGATCTCTTGATCGTAAACATCACCGACGAGTAAAAGACATCAATACCTGCTGCTGAAACAGAGACAAAAATAGGAGAGAGAGAGAGAGAGAGAGAGAGAGAGAGAGAGAGAGAGAGAGAGAGGAGCAATGTCTCCCAGCTGAATGCACAGGCTGTGCATCACCCAACAAGAAACAAGTATTGTAGACACCTGCTGAACCGGAGATGGGGAGAGAAAGAGAGAGAGAGATACCTGTTCACTTCGTCAGGAAGAAGGCTAGGAGAGGGCAGCTGCATGAACATCTGAGAACGAACACGGTTTAAGTGGAGAAAGAAGTTGGTTTTGAAGCCGTTAGAAAGTGGTATTGTGCACGTGATGTTTTCCCTGTAAGCAACTTACTCTCGTTTTTTTCGTAAAGGAGATACGCCCTAATGCCGTAAAACATGCCACCATATGGAAACGACTTACATGGCTCTTTTTGTTTTACTTCCAAACAAACGCCTAAAAACAAATTTTGTTATAAAAAAATTTGTTTTCAAACCATTTTACAAGGAAACAAATGGAGCCACAGTGAAAACTCTCTTGTTGTTTTTGCCTGTGGATGTAGGCTTCAAGATGAACCACATTAAATTGTCTTCTTCTTTGTGTGTTTGTTGTTTGCGTTATTTTCTCTCTTCTATTTTTTTTGCATATGATCCAAAATCTAGGTTTTCCGCACAACAAAAGATAAAGAAGAAGCTTTAGTGATACTGTTTTGTTTAAAGGGAGAAGCCTTTATTACATGGGCCTCTCTTTGTGTAGCATTGTAGAGGATAAACATGGCTGGCCAGGTTAAATCTTATACATTAACATCAGTAATAATTAAAGCTTCATTAGATTTTTGAAATGCATAATATGGGGCATGGTTGCAAGAACATACCAATGAATCAAACAAATTTGATGGCTCATCTTCATTGAAAACCAACTTAATTGGATGGTCATGGTTGCCTTGTTGTAAACAATTTTTTTTATTTATGATATTTGACATCTTTTTATAAAACATTGTTAATATTATATTCCATAAGCGCCATTAAGACGAATACAAGTACTATTGACATACATTGGAAACAAGGTGATTTAAATTTTCATCCAACACCTATGAACTATAATTAATATTCAAAAAAATTATAAGCCACGTAAACCTCTTTCACATCTAATTAGACTCACTTGTCACTCAAAGCTACAAAAGGTGATAGAAAATTTATATGGCCAATAAATACTGAAACTCAAACTCATATGGCATCTTCTCAACAACAACTGATATCTTGCCACTATTGTGACCCTTAAGGCAATCTACAATTGATTTCCTCAGCGATCCAGATGCTGGCAACTGATGGCAAATCCATTCAACAAATGAATCGACGTCAACCGCAAAATCATTCATGTTTTGAAGCAGAAGTTCTGGGATCACAAGTTTTTTTGTGTTGGTCACAGCAATTGAAGCTTGTAAGTACTCTAACTTTGATTTTTCCAACTCAGTTGAGACACCATCAGCTGTGTAGATTCTCACCTACACATATAACATAATTTTGAGATTTGGGAACACTAACTAGGCATATTAAAGAGTTAAGGATGAACTCCATATATATATTGATGAAATTAACTTACAGCTGGAGCAGATCGAGTCCCACGACATAGAGCAAATGTCACATTGGGCGCCGGTGACTCAAGTCCATAAATATTGCGAACAACGGCTTCTCTCTCATCCTTTTCGCCCTTCCAGTAAACCTGTAAAAGAGTACAGAGTAGGAGAATATATGCAAGTGTAATTTTGTAAAACATGACCTTTTGTAAGATGCAAGTTCAGCATACTCACATCTTTTAAATTGGAAGATGGTGACTGTCTTAGAATGAAATGCTCTATTGCTAGAGCATTTATTTTGTTGCCTCCTATGTTGAGTGTTGCCTAAATTGAAAACACAGAAACAGAAGGTAAAAAGATCAAATTGGATTTTCAGCCCTTCACTAAGATTATAACAAATTACACATTTTGACTTTGAAAACCTATTCTTCTTAAGAAACATGTAATGTACCTTGTTCATCAATGTAAGTAGTTTTTCTGGACTAGAAGGCACTCCATATTGAAGAAATCCCTGTCATGATTATGAAATGACTAAAATATGAGGGTTCAAACAAATGAGATTACAAAGATGGAAACAATCTGGAAAATGGCTTTGGTCATACTATACATGCATGATGCAAGCATTATATATGTTGATCCAGAATGCTAATTTCTGTTGGTAAGTCAGAAACCTCAAATCCACTACCCGAAGATCGTTCATTAAGACCCTGAATTACAAAGAGGGAAGAAAAAGAAGTCAATCATCAAGCACAAGTGTGTGTGTTTATGATTTACACCATTGTGTGCAAGAATGCATTTCGTTCAAAAACCTCCATGTTGAATGTTAATGAGATCCATATGTAATGTATTTGTGCTTGTGCCAATCTAAATCCAAAGCACAAATTATGTACATAACACAATTATGTGTGTGTACACTTGTATTTATGCTAACTATTTGCAAACATACCTTAGCTTTTTTAGTAAAGGAATAGAACTGGAACTGGAGATGCTTCTCGAGTCTAATGAACTTGATGTGAATCTCACAAAATTCTTGTAAGGACCAATATCCCTTGGAATAGAGTCTTCAACATTGAAGATACCATATGGGTCTTGTTGCCTTGATTCCTTCTGTAATGAAAGGCTTGGCTTTGAGCTCAAGCTAACATCAGCTCTGAAGCTTCTTGAGGTTAAAGATGAGTTATTAGACCTAGAAATCATGCTCGATTTCTCTAGTTCCATTGCTCTGGATGTTCTAATTAATCTGACATAAATAAAGACCAAACACTTCATGATGTTCTCAGATAGCTTGTTAGGTTGCCACTTTTGATTGGTCTCTTCTGACGGAGTTGAATTTGGTAAAGATTTTGGTGGGAGATCAAAGGACACCCTTGATTCATGTTCCACTGGCTGAAGCAAAATGGTTGAAAGCTTAAAATAGTCAGAGAACAATCAAGCATATAGTACATACAAAAAAAACTAGCATCCATGTATGTATTTTTTCTATACAATTAGTGTATGATGACAAGTATATCAAAGAAATTTAGACCAAATAAAATGACGAGAAGTGTATATCCTACCTTGGATGTTGAATTCCTTGGGGCCTCCTTGGGTGATGATTGTTTCAGAATCCCACTTTTTGAAACTTTCTCTTCAAATCCAACCTCCTCATGGTTATGGTTTTCTTTTTGATCAGTGATCAATCTTGACGTCCCCCTGTTCTCATTGGAAGTGAAATAATTAACTGTGTAGTCACCTTTTATGGCCTTGCTTATGAAATGCAATGCCTTAGTCTCAAATGCCAGCTTTTCATGGACCCCTCTGATTATCGGTGTTGGATTCCGTGTTGGTGAAGACTGTCCACGAGGGTTGCTTAGAGTTTCATGTGGCCATTGTTTGGTCGTTTGTCTCTTAGAGTCCTCTTCATAACTCAAACCATGTTTAAGATGGCTTATTTTGGCCTCAAGTCTTGTTATCTCATCCTCAACCATTGCTAACTCTGCCAAGAGCTCCTTTGTCTGTATAATAGATCATAATTATTACGATATTAACTTTCTTTATACTCTCGCTGATCACAATATGTGTAGTATGGGAAAGAAGAAAAAGATGTCACCTTGGGTGGAAGGAAGGCTGGTATATTAATAGAGGAACCGCCGTGTCGGTTAAATGCATGCTCCAAAATTTGGTGAACCTTTCCTTCGTGATCGAGCATTTTATGAAGCATAGAGACCTAAGTATGGAAAAAAATCACTTTCACCATCATTTTAAAGATTGATTAAAATTGAAACCAAAAGAGCCAAAGAGATGTGATAAAGCCCAATACCTTGACTTTCACTAATTTGGAAATGCAAATAGCATATTTTAGTCACAAAGATACCAATAGTCATGATGATTTTTGTTGTGACCAAATAGTATAGTAGAACAAAACACAGATTGGATTTAAGTATGCAATACACATGAAATAAAACGAGAAAAATAGCAAATGACAAAAAATAATCACACAGCACAATATTTAACATGATTAAACAATATTGTCCACATTCACAGGCGAAGATGATCAAGAACTTCCACTAAAAATATAAAAAACAAAGAGATTACATAATGCATAACAACGAGTTTCCAAAACCCAAAAGTGAAAGCCCAAAGAAAAATCCAAAAGAACTCTCCAATAAAATACGTTCTTGCTTTTCAACGAAAGTCATGAGTTCTGCCACAATCTTCCGCACTTCAAAAATTGGCAAAACGGACCTTATATAGCATCCCAAAAAACCCTATGGGATAAACTCCCAAAAATACCCCTCTCTAAAACGGTGTTTCTCGGCTGACGCAAATTCAACACGGAAACTTCCATGAGAATTCAAGACACTTCCCAACAATCTCTAATGAGATCAACCTCCTTATTCGACTTGTGAGTGAATTGTTCAGGGATATTAGAAGTTATTTATTGTTGACCTTCTAAAAGAAAGGTGGATTGCCAAGGCAAGGTCTACCAATTCTGCCATTGGCTTTGGAGGGGACGAGGAAATTCATATCATTATTACATACTTGGGCCGACTGCGTATCCATTTTAATGGGTGTTTGCATGGGCTGCAAGAAAGCATGGCCATGTCATTTCATGCAAGGGAAAACCAAATTTTCATTGGATATAACTAGTGCTAGATGTACCAAAAGTTAATGAGCCTAAAGGGGGCGGATATGTGATCACATTTTCTACTCTTCATCAGCAAAGTCGGTGCCAAAAGACACCAAATATCGTTAGCATTTAAATTTGATACACAGTGAAACTTGGAAACCCAAGTACCCCCATTGAGTAGTGTGGTACTCTATCGATACTACTAGTCTTGCACTGGAAACGTGAAGCATGCAATACAAACTTGTAACAAATGAGACATGAGTAACGTACAACAGATTAATGGATGGAGTTTGAATTGCTTGATTCTTATGTTTTGCATCAATTAAGGTTTCAATGGAAAGCATCATCCAATCGATTAGCTAGGGATTCAACTCCATATTGTTAAATTACACTAATGAAATTAAAATCATCTCATTAATTCCTCATTTCCTTTAATTTCCGGCATTCTCTTGGACTCTTGAAGCTATTTTTCCATTATTATGATTCTAGGAAAATATGTTAGTACTTGCAATATATTTGACTACATAGACATAAGATAAGAGATAAAGCTCTCAAATCCGCCCTTGATGATGGAGTGCCTGTGGTGTCTGACTTCAATTCATAGAGTGTTCGTAGGAGCAAGTAGGGCTGTCAACTATCTGATCCATATTCAATTCATGTACGATCCACTATTATTCAATTCAAATGCATCTATATATAATTCAATTATTTGACTAAATATTAAAATCCGTTGAAATTAATATTTATATTATAATGATGTAGGACATGTTATGTAGAATACAACATATGAATATATATTATATAACCGTAACCTTAACGCATTTCTCATCTCCCATTCTCAATTTGATTAAAAGAAAGCTCCTGGTAGCCAATTCCTCATTCTCTCGCTGATCTATCAATCATCTTCTATGTCTATAATTCCTAGGTACTTATTGTTTTCATAAATATCCACAAAGTATTCAAATTTGATCCAATATTTAATTAAATAAACAAATACAAATATGGATATGTCTATATCCCATTCGTATTCAACCATTGACAGTCCTAGAGCATTAGTGAATGGATAAAAAATGCTCACCTTAACGAATGCTAACCACTGCTTCTTGTCAGGCAGCAGGCACATCAGCGCCGAAAAGTGAATATACACCCCCCCCCAAAAAAAGTGAAAATCACTTTTCAATACTGATGTATCAACCCCTGACAAAAAGCAGTGATGAGCGCTTGTTAGGGGAAGCGTCCATAAACCAATCCCCCTACTATAACATATAGTTTAATCCAATGCTTTTGTTTTAAGAAGACAAACCAATTCAGGACCTCTAGTTCTTTTGAGTGCTTCTCTGTGGTGAAGAAAAAAAAAATTTGGGGACAATAAAACCATTTTATTTTTATAATTGGCTTTCGAGCAAAAGTCATACTTCTTCTGATTCTACACAACCTCTAAGCATTCACATCCAGTTATGTATATTTTATCTATTTTGTTTCTCAAAATGGTTAATTTTTCTATTTTAGATAACCTTTTTGTTCATCCCACTCTTTTATCTTAAAAGAGCAATTTATTTAAATATTATTTTTTGAATGACAACTTTTAGAGACATTGAACGGTATTGATGATTTTGAACCATGGACCGGATGTTATGCTCTTATGGGTGAAGAGGTCAAAAGAGAAGCTTATCTAAAAACAACCAATATTTATTATATGCTTCCAATTATTTTTGACCCATGCATTATAACCATAGCCACATGTCAATGAGATAAGCTACATGTTCACCTCCACCTCGGAGGAAGGATCCTCTGCAGTTAAAAAAGGCAGCAGTCAAGTGGCAGCCACACTCGGTGCATGCCACGTGATAAAAAATGGATGAGAGTTTTAAAACTGGGCCGTTTTTTAAATCATGTGGCATGGGCTGAGCATGACTGCCACCTTTTTTAATTGTAGAGGATCCTTTGCCCCCTTCCCCTAGATGCAAGAAACTTAATATGGGAAGAATGACATCATATACATCCCTTAGCGATGTCACCATGTGCCCTGGTTTAATAGCTTACCATAACAACAGCTATGTTGCAATTTAATGAATAAACACACCTTGTATTAGTGACTCCTAACAAAATCCCATACTGTATATAGGTTATGAGAATGGTAGGTGACTTGGTCATCCCCAGCAGTTCGGGTGAAGGTGGGAGAATGACAGAAATTAAGAAAAAAGAATCCGTTGCTAGATTTGATTTTGTACAAGTGTAATTTTGTACAAAATCCGTTCCTAACAAATCCCATACTGTATAATTTTGTACAATATCGATCCATCTGGTGGGCGTCCTGTGGTGACAGAATTGCTGCAAGTGTAATTCAAATACTTTGAATTTCTACCATGGTGAAAGAAAATCTATTCCTTTTCTTTAATCGCTGGACTGCATTGCCGTACAACTAAGAATTCATAAGGCCATTCCTCCTGTACTTTTTTTTCCTCCCTAAGGTTACTAAAGCCCAGAGACAGCTAACATCATATTGTATGACCCACACTGCTGCTGGTGGGTTTGACACCCAGACCTATCTCTTGAGAGGTGATGCCACAGCCACTGGTGAAATAGGGGCATTGGCATAATACACATGATCATTTCAATATCTCATTTTCTTTCGTTTATAAAACTTTGCATTGTAACTCAAAAAAAAAAAAAAAAAAGAACAATACCAAAGCACATGAATTCATCTTAACCCTTTAAACACGTTCATACTGTTCCATAAATACACAAAGTTCAGAAGATTCAGATCCTGATTCAGTCATAGTTATCAATTTTGATTGGGGTAATTTCATCAGCCACCTTGAAGTGGCCCACCAAACGAGCAAAGAACACCATCTGTTGCTCTAGGGTGAAGTTTATGTTCTCAGCCTGTGTATAAAAAATTTAATTAGATGCTGCTTTTGCCATCACAGATACAAAGATTTCAGAATCAGATTATGTCATAACATATACCTTGCGAAATCCATGTTGCTCTCCTTCATACTCAACAAGAGCAACGGGCACCCCTTTCTTCTTCAAGGCCAAATAGATTTTACGTGCTTGATCAGGTGCCACAACCTGCAATATAAACAACATGAAACGGTTACTCTTTTGGCTTATTGCAGAGAGGAGTGAAAAGACATGCATAGTACACTAAAAAACACAACAAAACAAAGCCTCTATCCCTACTATTTGGGGTCAGCTACGTGACCCAATTTAATAAATATTTTGGTCTGTACTCTAGTGCAAAACCAACACTAAAAGAAGAGTCCAGATGTGCTGAAATTGGTACCTTAACCAAATTATTCCACATGTATAACTGATTTCAAGGGATATGGGTTTCCATATAAATACCTAACAACCAATTAAAATATTTTAAAATAAATTTGTTTTATATTATTTATATCAACATGGATACTTCTCATATTCAATCAACTAATCCACACGTGGAGGGAGATTTGGCTGTTGGTCTACACAACAAGAGATACATCAACCATGTGAGGAATAAAATTTCAAAAAGGAAAAATATATTACACTATCAAACAGTTGAGAATGATCCAAATACATTAAAAGAACCCACTAAACTGAAACACTTTGATTGGTTGAACCAATCAGACCCCATGGAAGACAATTCTTATTTGAATCACTCTACACGGCTGGATAGTTTCAAGGGGTGAGAAGAAAGGAATATCTGGGGTAAATTTCAGGCTTTGAACTTTGAATAACACAATTCTAAGAGGTAAGAATGTACTGTGGTGCAAGCCACTCCTAAATTGAAGGTACAAGCAAGATTGGTGGGATAGGAAGAATATCCAGAAAACTTAATATCTAGATAACTACAAATTTAAGGATGAAAAAAAAAGAAGCAAATGCTGATCAAATTGATTGAAAATGACTCAAAAAGGGTGGAGGTGGCTGACCCAGAACTACCACAAGGAAAATGAAGGTCTTGTACTAGATCTGTCAAAGTGAGGACAGTAACCCGATAGTAAAGACAATTAATTCACTGCTCTGAGCAACCCAAGCAAATGTAATTTTCTCATATGAGACAAAATTGGATGAGGATAAATCCAAAATAATTGTTGAGAAAATTGGGATGCCCAATTCTTGTATAGTGCCAGCAAAACAAATATCATTTGGGATGATAGTGTTACAACAAATATCATTAAATCATCGAGTAATTTGACAGTAGCAGAAATCACAAGCTCCAACAGTCTACAAAAATGGGTATTAATGGGTGTGTATGGTTGTCCAAGGAAAATTGAAAGAAACAAGATCTGGATTGAGATTCAGAACTTTGTAGATTCATATAATTATCTATGGTGTTGTATTGGAGATTTTAATACAATAATGAACTCTAAAGAAAAAGTGATGCAGCACAATGGAGATGATACCAAAGTTGATGTAGAATGATTTTAAGAGGTTCAAATAATTATGAGATTCAACGTGCGGAAGCAAGATATTTCAAGAATTGAAACAATCAAGTAAGCACAAAATAGGGGAAATCAAGATATAGAATGATAGAACAGAGGTTACAATGAAAAGGAACAGAAAAGAAGAAGATTAACTTGAGGAAATCAGAAAGTTCAACTTAGGAAATCACCAACCTAAGCCTTGTTTAGGCAAATAAGAAAAAAGAGATAGATACCTTATAAGGAAATCACAAACCTCATATCCCATTGGAAATCACCAACCAAGGTCTTCAATCTTGGCACCATAACTTGGAGAAAAAATAATTATTCCAACTCTTGTATAAAGAAAACAAATAGAGACTTTAAATAGGGCTTACAACCTTAAACAATAGGAAACTTGCTAAAATTGAAAACTTCCTAAAAATCCAAAACTTAATAACCAAGTTTTCATAAAACATAAAACTTTCTAAAAACTCACTTTCCTAAAAATTAAAACAGCTAAAAGACTTTAAAAGAAAAATATTATTCCCGTTTTTACTGACACCCCCTTAGTAATTTGGTCATAACTTTCCCAAATCATATCGGATTTAAGTAATCTTGGTTTCATTAGAAAGGTAACTGAATAACCTATCTAATGACACCAAAATAAACCAAAATGACAAGTTTTGTCCTTTAAAAAAGTGGGCTAAACACTAAAAACGCAAAAAAAATTAGGCACGGAAATCTGCTTTTCCTGATGTATTAGAATGGCATCAAGGGGTGGACACATCAACATTGAAAAGTGATAAACACCCCACAAAAAGTGAAAGTCACTTTTCGGCATTAATGTGTCAGCCCCCTGATGTCATTCTAATACATCAGGAAAAGCATATTTTCGTACCTAATCCCAGCCCCTAAAAGCGGGATTACTCTAAAAAAACAACCAAAATCTTAGCACTATTGGCCTTATTACATGAACACAAATAAATGTTACCCCCTATGACCCCTTACTAAACCACATAACATTGTATCTTCCATAAATCGCTTCATGCGTAGACCTAGGGGTGGGCACGGGCCGGGCTCGGGCCGAGCCATGGTAGGCCCAAGCCCGGCCCTCAAATTATAGACCAGGCTCAGGCCAGGGCTTAAGCCCGTAAGGGAGGGCTAGAGTCGGGGTTTGGGCCCGGCCCTCATTAATTGGCCGGGCCTCGGGCCGGGCTTCGAGCCGGCCCATGAATAAAAATAAAAAAAATGTTGAGATGTAGGTTTGAACTCTAGACCTATCCAAGGTTCAAAATTTCAATTTTGATGGATTATTCGT
>JAOXJP010218775.1:0-11743 GCA_025762735.1 Platanus orientalis
GTTCTGCACATACGGGTGGGACACCCATAAATACCATTGCATGTTCTCCGGGATACACTCTCCAGGAAAGACAACTTCATGTGATTGCAACCTATCGCTGAGTAGGTGATTCTCCCAACGGTCCCAGAACATAGCAATGTACAAATAATCTACATAATACTGATTGGGTTTGGCACCACGCAAAAATTTAGTAGGGCCACTGGAGGGGAATGAATGTTCTAGACCTGACCAAATTGACGCAACACCTGATCCGGGTGATAAGGCTCAACCACATCAAGGCACTTAAGCATGCCATGATAGAATGCAATATCACTAAATGGATATTACGCTCGGAAGACAGGGTCCTCATTTGAGGTCCAACATACCTACAAAAACAAGTTCAAACCAATTTCAATTAAATAATTAAGGTAATAGTTAAATCTATGTATTCTAAATAAATATCTACATAATTGACGTAAATAAAACATATGTTTAATGTAATACCTCATTAACGTTTAATGCGTCAAGTGTTTCTCGCATGACCTGTAAGTTCTCTTCAAGTGGCCCAATCTCTTTTTGTGAACTCCATCTATAAACCCACGGCTCATATCCCTCGTATGCTCGGTTGCAATTAAGTGTGAAGTAGGGAAAGCGCTCATAAACCTAACCCTCAAGCAGTGTGATAAACCATGCCATCTGTTTTACTTCCACCCGACTTCCAAATCCTAGCTGACAGTATAGATGGGTTAGGGCTGCAGCACCCCACGCATACTCCTGCACTTCCCACAAATTTTTCATAAACTCTAGATAAGCAACCGACACCTGCATAGAGGACTTGTCAACGAATAGCGTACAACCCAATACAAATAGTAAGTAAGCCTTGGATGCACACTCAATCTGGATCAAATTAGATTCGTCATTTACACTGCTAAATATAGTCCTCAACCACTTCAACCGCACAGATGTACCTCGAATGGCCAACACTCCCAGTTGCACAGACACTTCGATGACTGTAGCATCCAATGATAGCTTTTGAGGAATGGAGACAGCTCGGCCAACAACCGGAATCCCAAGTAGGGATGAGACGTTGTCCAACGTAATGGTCGTCTCCCCGAATGGCATGTGAAAAGTATTGGTCTCTAGATATCATCTCTCCACAAATGCCGAGACCACTACCTTGTTCACAAATCTATACGTTATTGTGACCAAGGGGGAGAGGCCGGAAGCACCGATCAGTAATTGAAACATCTCATTTTGAGGATTAAACCTCTAAAACACCTACTCATTTATTTTCTGGTTGTGTGATAAACATTTCACCAGTTCCCTCTTCTACAATCAAAACAAAACAAATAGTAATAAATATAAACATTCAAAATTAGCAACATTTAATAACAATAATAAATTAAAATAATCAATGGGTTTTGCAATACCCATCCATTCCAGATTGTCGCAGCAACGTGTGTGTTGAAGCTCACTAATAATTATTGGTCTTCAGGAACTCTAGGAACAGGACCCTCCCCAACCCCAACCCTCTCGGCAAGTAAAAATATCAAGTTGTCGTCTATTGGACAAGACACTGATGCATCAATGGACACTCTTGACCTGTTGGCACCACTGCGATTTCTTCTAGCCGATGTCGTCGGTGGTACACGAGATCTCTGATAAGTACCGGCATCCATATCTGTTACAAACTGAATTAACCGTCAAAAAAAGATAAAAACAATCAACCCCATTAGATTGGGACGATGATTAGAGTGTTATATATTGCCAAATCAAAAATAAAAACAAAATGACATTTGTTGGAACATTTGGAGAGAGAAATATGAGGGTTTTTGAATGAGTGAAAAAAGTTTTCCCTAATAGTCAACCTCAATCCGTTTTACTTCCTGCCTAGCAAAGAAAGCAGAAGTAAAAACATTTCACCTAAGGCTGATAGTAACACAAGAATACCCAAATTATTGCATACAAATTGAAGGGGACTATCCACAACTTGTGCTACAAATTGAAAGAGATTATCCACACCCGTATTTGGTTAATTTTATTGAAATATAACATTAAATACATGGGTTTTCTCTATTATTGCGAAAGGATTTAAATAGAGTAATAAATACTATTTTTTTTTTTATTGCATTGGCTCGTCCATAAAAGGGATGATCATTTTCTTGCACAGGAGAAAGAATCACAAAGATTATAGAGTTGTCATTGAGATTTTCAAAGTCTTATAGAAAAACCAAAGAAAGAGAGAGGTCTATTTCACAAAAAAACAGGTCGAATCTTGTAGAGAGGTCTATTTCACAACCAAAAAAAAAGTCGAATCTTGTAACAAAGTGGAGTTAGTTCTTTTTTCTTTAGAATAAAAATAAACCAAATAATATTCTTTTTTTCTTTAGAATCAATCATGTTTTTTTTTTTTCGTTCGGAGGTACAGATTTGAACAGAACCAACCCTATTCAAGCCTGCACCACCAAACGGAGAAAAAAAAAAACTTACTTGCACTGGAGGGAGGAGGTAGTGACAACGTCCGACGGGTGCCGGATTTGGTGGTGCTGGCCGAAGGTGGGAAGAGAAGAGGAAGAAGAAGGAAGAGGAAGAAGAGAGGAAGAGGAAGAAAGGACGAAGAAGAGATGAAGAGAAAAAAGAGGAAGGAAGAAAAAAGAGAGGAAGAGAGGGAGAGGTTGAACATTCAGTGTTGTTATGTAGGGAGAGAGAAGAGAGAGGGAGGGGGTATGGTGAGGAAAATGGTAATATAAGGAGAGGTTTAGGTTTTGAGAGGGTAATTTGGGAAATGCATGGGGTGTTGTGAGCCAAAAAGGGGATAGTGAGTTGAGGGGTGTGGTGATCAATTTAGGGTACGCCTTCCCTTTTTTTAATAGAGTTAAAGTGAGGTGTGCTTTAAAAAAAAGTAGTGAGGTGCGAATAGAAGCGTCCTTTAAAAAATTAGGAATTTGAATAATCTCCCATGGACAATATCGCGCTCCCTCTTCAACTCCTACAGAAAATTTCCTTTCCTTCCTATTCGAGTTGCAATAAACTCTGCCGAAAGGATTTTGGGAGTCTCCTTAGGTTTTCCACAGGCATGAACTTTCCATCGTTCCATTTCTTTTGTGGTTGCTCTGCCACTGAAGCCATCCGTATACTCCTCAGAAACCTGTGGGTGATAAACACAGAACCTTTTTCAGTTCAGAGAGATAGAGAGATAGAGAGAGTTAGTTAGTTGGGTATTGAGTGAGGGGTGCTACCAATAAGAAGGAAGAGAAGAACCACCTCCTCTCTCAGTTTCCTTCTATTACTAATACATTCCTTTCCATTCGCCTCCTTACTTCATCATTCAAATTTCCGGAGAGGGAAAGATACAAGAAACTAGAAAATGTCTTCCAAGAAAGAAAACCCTGCAAAGTTTGACCTGAATTCCTTCCATTGTCAAGATTTACGAATCCAAGAAGACGACAGAGATGCCCAAGACTATCCATCTTCTTCTTCTTCTTCTTCCGAATATTACACGGTCGGCTTTGTGATCGTCAACATAGTCGGCCATGAATACTACCCTAGCACAATCAGGTGTGGCGAGATGGTCGGACTGGTTCGAGAACAGCTCAATTTCATCAAAGTCGTCAACACCAGAAACTTCCCAGGAGGATACATGGAGGCGTATCCGGCTATGGTTCTTTCTCCACTGATTGACGCAAATCTTATCACCGTTGAAGGCATCGTCAGCCCCGGGGAAAGAATCTTTTTCAGAGTACCCTGTCGAATTCACATCTTTGCACGAATTGATGCAATCCCGATTGTTCGGTCGGCAATTCTGGGACTTGGGTTGCATCTTATTGCCGACCCTGATCCCTCATTTGCCTTCTCTGAGTCTGCCAAGAAGGAAATTCCAAACGTCGATGAAATCTTTAAGTTGGTTTCGAATGAGAACAAAAAGGGTAGAAGAGAATTGTTGGAGCCGCCCAAGAATGTTATCAAGACAGAGCTGTTTCTGCATCAGAAGGAAGGGTTAGGGTGGTTGGTGCAAAGGGAGAACTCTCTCGAATTGCCACCGTTTTGGAAACAAACACATGGGCTCTATGTTAATGTGTTGACATTTTATCAGACTATGAAGCGACCGGAGCCATTGAGAGGCGGGATCTTTGCGGATGACATGGGTTTGGGTAAGACCCTTACATTACTTTCTCTAATTGCCACTAATAAACCAGTGAGCACTCATCCTTCTTCACTCGACACTAGCAGTAGAAATACAGACAATTTAAAAGAAGGAGAAGGAGAAGAAGAAAAAGAAGAAGAGGGGTTGTCATTTTCAGTTGGTAAGAGATCAAAGACGGGAAAATCAGGTAAAATATACTCGGGGTCGCTTAAAAAACGTCAATTGGATGGTACCCATCTAGATAACAAAGGAAGAGGAGAAGTAGTTTTGGGCCCAAAAACGACATTAATAGTCTGTCCTCCTTCGGTAATTTCAACGTGGGTAACACAGCTAGGAGAGCACACTACGTCCGGCAGCATTAAGGTATATATGTTTTATGGGCAGCGCACAGACGAAGTTGAGGAGCTTCAGAAGTTCGATATAGTATTAACAACTTATAGTACACTGGCTGCTTCCCCTGCTGCTATGAAGATGGAGTGGTGGCGAGTTATTTTGGATGAAGCACATTTAATTAAGAATCCGAAGGCCTTACAGAGTCAAGCTGTAATCAATCTCAAGGCTAAGAGAAGATGGGTTGTCACGGGGACACCCATTCAGATTGGCTCCTTTGATTTGTATGCTCTCATGGCTTTCTTAAGGTTTGAGCCATTTTCAATACAGAATTACTGGAAGGGCTTGGTGCAACTTCCTATCAATCAGGGAAAAGAGAGAGGACTCTCACGTTTGCAGGTAAGTTCATGTTACTATTTGTCCTCTATTATCCTTCAAATATGTTGTATCTAGTTGTGCTTCTTGTCTTGTATTTTACATGTTGCATGCTACAACATTAGGGACATGGAACTTTTAAATGGATATTTTTCTTTTACTTAAAGAAATTAGAAAACTTTTTGTACCTTTTCATCCAAATATTTCTTTGTCACAGGAGCATCTCTTGCTATTATTCTGGTCAAAAGTACTAGGGACATAACAAATGTAATTTATACCATCTGATTATTGGGTTACAAACAACTAAAACATGAAAGCATTTGCTAAGTCTCTGCTGTTATTTCATCCTTGAATTCTTATGAACTCACTTGTTGATGCAGGAGCATCCAAGATCCAGTAAGAAGAAATTAGATGATCAACTGGGGTCTACTTAGAGTTTAGTTTTTAGGTTTATTAAGTTTCATTTACATAAAGTTGTAATCCTGTAACTTTTAACCCTACTTTTTTAGTAGGTTGTTTAATTTTATGGTTTAACAAATAGGAGGGAAATAGCGTTACCAACAGAGGTGGACTAATTCAAAATTGTTTGAGTCTATAAAAGAGACCAAACTAAGCTATTTGGCTCAGTTTTGGAGAAATAAATTTCAGTTTTATTGGGTTTGAAGTTAGACTTCCTCTCTTCCCTACGGCGAAACTGTGGGTGTAAAGCCTTGGAGGCCTCACAACTGCAGTGGCTGGGAGCTATAGTCTTCTTTATATCCTTACTCAACATCATTAGCTACTGTTGTTGTCCGTGAAGTTGTTGCTTGATGTAGGATGCCAAAGGGATTGCCCTACAATAAGAAAGGGTGATGAGATGATTCAAGATTCAATTAAAGACTGTCAAGAATTGAGTTATTGAATAAGGAAAATGATTAAAATAAAAGACGAGGTTTGAAAATCCAGCTAGAGATATGGATTAAGAAGGATTAAAGAAAGATCAAGAAAGGGAAAATAGGCTATGTTGTGGGATGAAAAAATGAGAGTTATTAGCGACTGAAATAAGGCTAATAACGGGGACTGAGCAGGGAATAACAGGGTTAAAGTGGGTTTTGATGAGAGATAAAAGGGAATAGGTTGGAGGAGAGTACCAGACGGTTTTCTTGGAGGAAAACAGCAAGAAAGGGTCTGTGGGTGTGGCTGACAGGGATAGGGAGGTTTTCTTGAAAGAAGAAGATGGAAATTGGGTTCTTGATGGGTTAAATAGCTTAAATAGGGTAGGCTTGATGTTTAGAGAGTAAGATTAATGGAAAGAAAGAAGAGGGTCTCTTGAAGAGAAAGGTATAGAAAAAGGTAAAGGACGGGCCGTACAAACAGTTCACATGTTAAAGATTCAATAAATATTTCAATCTTGCTTGGATCTTAAATCAAGAAACTTAAAACTAATGCAGGTAAATAAATAATCAAACAAAATTAAATGAAAGTAATTTAGAAGTAGAAGAAAAAAGAAATAGAAGAAGGGAGGAAGAGAAATACCTGGCTGTGAAATAGAGGAAAGAGAGAGAACAACCCCAATCATGAGCAGCAATAAAACCCTAAAATATTTTTTATTTCATAAAATCAACTCCTCATATATGTGTGGCCTATAACCCTTTAAATAGTAAAGCATATCCCAATCCTAATCTAATTAGGATTACTTGAAATACCCTTAATAGAGTGGTTGTATGGTCAGCCCTCTTTAAGTACAAATAAAACGAAAAAAGACCTATATTTCTAAAATAAACAAATAAACCCCCCATGGCTTAAAGCCTTATTAAAAAAAAACCCTTTTTAATAATAAAATTTGACACAAATACTCATAAAATAATAAATAACTACTCTACAAAAGCCTCTTGAGCCCATTCTACACTTTCCGTTTGGGCTTTGCTTTGGGCCTCCAAAGAGGATAGTGTGTGTCCAAGCAGTGCACAACTACTGCATCAACCCCCCTCTTAAAATATCTTAACCTCATTGAGTTAGGGGGTAGACCAAGAATCCTATCGCTCCTATATGGTACCCACTATAGTAGAAATGAGCGGTCTTCGTTAGCTTCAAAGTTGTGATGTCATAGCTTGGCACCATCTTCATCGTCTAGTTACAATGTCAGAATATGTATGTATTATGAAATCTGCAATACTGGGCTTTCTTGTCGTAAAGCCAAGGTCATCCAAGCAAGATCACATAGAACTTGGTCATGGAACTCACCAAGGGAGTAAGTAAGTAAGCACCTCTCATTGACTTTGAGTTTAGTGTTGTTTACCCTGCCACTTTATATTAAGCTGGATGCGGTTCCATCTTCAGACCAAGCTTCTTGCATGCATCTTCGAAAATAGTGTTGGTGCAACTCCCACCATCAATAACCATGGAGCACAACTACCCGTTGCACCTAATGCATGTCCGGAAAATACTGGTCCTATGCTAATCCTCATTTGTCTGAATTGCTTATGTAGTTAGCACTAGAAGTAGTACATACGTGGCCGGATCCTCATCATCCTTATTCCGCTCATCCTCAAATGCTTGCTCTGCCTCGAGGACAACTGTATGATGTGGTTCATGAATCTCCACTATAACATCATCACTCATGGACTATCTGCTAGAAAGACCCATGACACGTTTTGGACACTGTGCGAAGAAGTGTCCATAACTGTCGTAGTGATGACAAGACTCTCTACCCTTCTACACTGAACTGTCAGGTAGGGCTGTCAATTGGGCCAGGCTGGCCCAAATCCCTATTTGACCAGCATGAAAATTGGGCGGGCTGGGCAAGTTGAGTTTTGGGTTGGGTCGGGCTTGGGCCTAATTGTTAAGCCCGAACTAATTTTTGGGTTGGGATTGGGCCCAAGTTATTTTAGCCCGACGCCCGACCTAGCCCGGCTCGGCCCGAAGTGAATAAAACATGAAACCAGCCCAAAGCTTAGTCCAAAACCCGAAATATGATTGTTTTATATTTATGTTTTTGTTTGGATTAATTTAGATGGTGAAGAAAAAATGCTACAAAAACTCTCAAATTTCTACCAATTTGGATGGTGAAAATGTAAAAGGGTTTGGTTGTTTGAATAAAACAAATAAATTTAAAACTTCCACCATGAGAGTTTGAATATCTTAGGCGATGTTTTAATATTTATATATGTCTCCACTCCATTATAGGCTGCCCGAACTCGGCCTGAAACCCGAATAATTACAATGGTCTAGGTTCGGGCTAGGCTCAGGCTGAAAGTTTAAACTTCGGGCTAGGCTCAGGTTGACCGTTGCCCAGCCCAACCAGGCCTGATTGGCAGCCCTACTGCCAAGGTTGCGGACTTAGGGAGGTGAATTGGTCCTAGCTGGTCCGGAGACTGTTGTAGTGATGCCATTAAGCTGTAGCTTATTAGCTGCCCTACTAGTTGAAAATCCACCACTCTGTCCCTCAAATCTGGGAGAACTCTTGGAGAAAGCTTGCCAAAATGGTGCTCTCTTTAGGTTCTCCTTCACTTGATAAGCAATGAATGTATACTGAAACAGCCACAGGAGGATTAGGAGCATAAAAGGGGAAGGTTTTGTTGCTATTATCCCTATCAAGTGAGAATACTTTTGTGGAATATACATGGGCTTGGATCCCCTAGTTGTCGGGCTAAGTTAGAAATGCAACAAGGGGTGGATTTCAGCACAGTTACAGATTTTGTGGGTCTATCTTGGGAAATGGGTAGATTTACGAGCTACTAGGTCAGCTGGTGGTAATTTGGGTTAATAAATAATAATAATAATAATAATAATAATAATAATAATAAGAAGAAGAAGAAGAAAGATAATGGGTGGGATGGTACTTGATTTCAGGACTCCTTAAAGCTTCGTCTGTTTCAAGTTAAACCTCCGGAAAGGGTGAGAAAACTAAAACCACCTTGGAAAGGGATAGAAAGGAAAAGAAATCAAAGTTATTGTGCATTTCCCGTGATTTCCTGTGTTCATCTGTTACGAATGTGAGTTTTCTTAGGTGGGGAAGTGAGACAATTACTTTTGATAAGGTATTGCTGTCCACTCAGTAAAAGGAATGGGAAATCTCCCCAAAAAAATGTGACCATTGCAAAACAAATTTTTTATTTTTATTTTTTAGAGAATGCAAATTAATTCAAATCAAAAAACAAGAAATAAGAACAGAGTTCAAATCAAACATGAATATTAGACAAAATTATTTATTTTTTTCATGAACACTAAAATGAATCCAATTTAAATAGAAAAACTGCTATCCAATGACTTGCACAAATGCAAGTTCAAAACATATTCATATCTCAACTCTATCTCAATACACCCAAGGCAAGAAAATATATCCAAAAAAAAAAAAAAAAATGTAAATGGGAGACATAGCCTAAGGGAAGTGATACGGATTTTGAGTGACTACTATCAGCTGTATATGGGAGAACTTGCAGAAGCTTAAAATCTTTGTCTTGGAACATGGTGTTTTTTCAGATGTATGGGTATTTTTTGCGGTCCATGGTCCCATTTGCATTGGTCTGTGGGGTTCTGGAAAGAGGATCAAAAGAATTTTTTTAGGAAAGTTTGGTAACATTTGTTGTATGTGTGCTGAACTACTGACATTGGGTCTCTTGCTTTGGTTTGGGTTTGTAATTTGAATATAGACTTGGACCGATATGAGTTTGATATCTAATGAAGGTTTTGCAGATCTTATTTACACATGGAAGGGATTTACAAGGGTTGAGGAGGTGTTGATTTTTGAGTTTGCTGATTATAGGTTAATGAAAGGTTATTATGAAGTAAATTAAGTTTGTCAAGAAGAGCCAGGCTTCTTTACTTATTTTGATCAACTTGAGACTGTTGTAAGCATGGTTTCAAAGATCGGACGATCTGGGATCGGATCGTCCTATTCGAACCGATCCTGGCCCTTGATCGTTCAATCCGGGACTAGGTCGTTCCGGATCGGGCGATCCAGGATAGGGATCGACTGATCCTGCTACAGTTTTTTTGGTTCAGTGATCCAGGTTCCCGGATCAAACGATCTAGATGCGGATTGCCCGATCCATGATCCGATAGCCTGAATCGTCATCTCGAAACCAAACACATTAAAACCGAAATTTTTTTGGGGTTTCCCACAGAAACCCCCAAAACTTCTCTATTGCTTCAAACATATTGTTAACAACGTTTTGTGTTGAAATCTTGCAATCTTTTGCAAGAAAAACCTCAAAATCTTGAAGATTTAAAAGATCTAAGGCCATTTTTTAGTATTTTTCACTGTTCCACTTTAAAGGTACGTTTTTATTTTTTCAAATTAAAAAAAAAAAAATCAGTAGATTATCACAAATAGATGCTAGATCTATTGATTTCAAACATCAAAAACATGATTTGATCCATTTTTTGAAGATTTAAAGGCATTTTTGTTGAAAATGGAAAAAAATCCAAAAATTAGAAAAAAAATAATAATAAAAATATTTGGATGTGGTAAGGATGAAATGACCATGGATCTGCGGGTTTGGGATCAAAACCCACTGATTCATGGTGTCAATCGAAAATTTTGAAATTTCTTTTTACTAATTATTTAATAATCCGAAATTAAAAAAAATATATTTTTAATAAAAAAATGTAATGTAATTAGTTTGTAAGTTCTACATTAATAATGTTTTAAAAAAATACATTGATTCATGCCTTCATGGTGTTAATTGAAATTTTGAAATTTTTTTATTAATTATTTAATAATCCGAAAATAAAAAATATTTTTGAATAAAAAAATGTAATTATTCTATAAGTTTTTTTTTAAAGTTCCACAATAATAATGTTAAAAAAAAAATACATGGATTCATGTGTTAAATGAAAAATTAAATTTTATTTTTATTTTTTAGCAATCCGAAAATAAAAAATCATTTTTGAATAAAAAAATGTTATTAGTCTATAATTTTTTTTTTTTTTAAGTTCTATAATAATAATGTTCTAAAAATATACATTGATTCATTTTTTTTTCTGTTTACATATATTACATTCGAAGATGTAGGTGGGAGTGCAGGTGGGACTCGTAATAAGGGCAAGACTTTAGAAGACATTGGGTGGAATTTTGTGTGTCATTGACGGAAAATAAGAAGAAAGTAAGATGCAATTTCTGCAATAATGAACATTGGGGTGGTGTGACTAGGTTTAAGTAAGACCTTGCCTGTGTAAAAGGTGAAATAAAAGGGTGCACGCAGATGCTAAAAGGAATTATGGAAATGATGAATTAACACCTATGTGAAACAAAAAAATTGAAAAAGATTGAGAAAAGGAAAAATACAGAGTTTTATGAAGAAATGAGGGGATCTAATAAGTATGATGAGGATGAGGATGTTGGTGATGAGGTGGAGGCCAAGCTTCTACAAGCAATGAGGGAGAGTAGAAAGATTACTTACAATGATGAGTTGAGACGACGTTCAATTTTTGGTTTTCCTAGTGGCAGTCAGCATGTACTTGGTGGTTCTAGTGGTTCTATGTTAGGGAGATATGTGAGCATGAGAGATAATCCCATTAATCTTGAGAAGGAGGCTATACGAGCACAAAAACAGTTGGAAATGACTAAAGATATAAGTGCAGCAATGGCAGATACTGGAACTTACAGAAAATCTGAATATAAGCAAAAGAAGTTAGAGGACATGTTTAGCAAGAAGTCCTTTGAGGAAGTGAGCCAAAGTATATGCAAGTGGATGGTGGCTAATGGCATTTCATGACATGCATTAAAAGGTGAATTATTTCAGCCTATGATGGATACCATTGCAGAGCACGGTCCTAGGATTAGAGTCCCCACACCTTACCAGTTGAGTACCACATTTCTAGATCGAAATGTTGAAAGATTATATTCATGGGTTATAGAAAAAATGGCCTAAGTATGGATGCACTATTATGTGTGATGGGTGGACAACAAAGACTAGAAGGACATTGATTAAT
>JAOXJP010218786.1:0-11743 GCA_025762735.1 Platanus orientalis
CACCTCACAGTTGGTATCCACAGCCCCTTTATGATTGTATAAATGGGCTGGCCGTTAGGGGTAAAAGCGACACCTACATGGAGGAAAAAAGTTGGACACGTGGTATCGTTATGAATTGTGCGGTGGATGATCTTGAGGTTAATGTAAATCATAAAGGGGCTGTGGATACCAACTGTGAGGTGGACTGTGGGGCTTTTTCATCTAATTCACTCTTGTCTATAGTGAGATGCATGATCAGGCGACGTCTTATGTATCCAAGGTGACAAATTCCTTTGATACTGGAGTCCCTTTGATGGCCATGTCAAAAGTGATTTGGAGAATGATTTGGACACCATGGATGATGTCTTTTCTGGATTAATGGATTCTCGGAGGGGAATGTAGGTGGAGGGTGGTGTCATATTCTCTAATGATTTCACCACTTATCCGATTGTTACTTCTGTGCCGTTTGCGGGTCGGGGGTGTTAATGGATTCTCGGAGGGGATCTCTAGTGGTGGGTGCTGTCATATCCTCTCTTGATTTTATCACCAAACTGATTGTGGCTTCTGTGCTGTCTGTGGATCCGGAGGAGTTACTTGCGACTGATTGTGGGGTCAATTGTTCTAAGAATGTTCCTAGGTCACATTGTTCTGCTCTTGAAGAAGCTGGTTCAAAGCCGATGGTAAAATTCAATGCGATCTCTGAAATGTGCCTGGAAACAGTATCTTCTCCTTTGAAGCTTGGGCATGGGGCTATAATGTCTAAACATGAGGTTCTTGTTAATACCATACACCTAAAAGGTCGGGTAACTTTAGGTGCCTCACATTAGAATCAAGAAGACATTAGAAGGGTGGTGGAGTCTTATTATATGAATTTGTTTAAGGAGGATATTCTTGTGAGGCCGTTGCTGGAGGGTTTGGAGTTTGATACAATTTCAAGTATGGAGAAGAGGTCGGTTAAGAGATATTTTATTGAAGAGGAAGTGCATCATTCCATCATGAGTATGAAAGGGGATAAAGCACCTGGACCTGATGGTTTCACCATCTCATTTTTTCAAAGATGTTGGGATATTGTGAAAGTGGAACTAATGAATGTACTAGATGAGTTTTATTATTCAGTGGAATTTATGATCATCTAAACAACAATATTATTTCCCTTATCCCCCAAAAGAAAATTGCCAAGGAAATTCGAGATTTTAGTCCCATTAGTTTTTTGAGTAGTGTATACAAGATCATATCTAAAATCTTGGCTTTTGGACTGAAATTGGTGACGAAGGGCATTATTTCCCCCCTACAAGGTGCATTTATTGAAGGCAGACAAACCTCAATGGGGTACTTATAGCAAATGAATGCATTGAGGATATAAGGCTTTCTAGCAGAAGTGGGATAATATGCAAATTGGACCTTGAAAAGGCTTATGATCATGTTAATTGGAGGTTTTTGGAATATATTTTGATGAGGATGGGCTTCGGTGCTAAATGGAGAAGTTGGATTTCTTTTTGTCTAAGTTCCTCTTTTTCTGTATTGATTAATGGAAGCCTTGCGGGTTTCTTTAATGCATCAAGGGGTCTTAGATAGGGTGATCCTATTGCTCCATTTTTGTTTATAATGGTATCTGAGGTTCTTTGCAGAATGATAAAAAAAATGGAGATGGGGTTTATTTCGGGCTTCAGAGTGGGTTCTAGTGGGGTTAATATTTCTCATCTCCAATTTGATGATATTTTGTGATGCTAATGCTAGACAATTGGGCTTTCTTAGATGTATTCTTGGATGTTTTGAGGTGTTCTTGGGATTAAAGATCAATTTGGTTAAGAGTGAAATGTACCAAATAGGGGATGATTGTGATATTGAAAGTTTGGCTTGGATTTTGGGGTGTAAAATTGGGTGTCTTCCATCCACATATCTGGGTTTGCCGTTAGGTGCAAGTTATAAATCAAAGGCTTTGTGGGATCCAGTGATTGACAAGATTTCTTCAAGATTGGACTCTTGGAAATCCCCACTCTTGTGAAAAGGTGAGAGACTGACGTTGATTAAGGCAACCTTGGTTGTCATGCTAAATTATTTCTTATCTCTGTTCACTATACCGATATCGGTGGCTAACAGAATGAAAGCATTTTTTAGGAGATTTCTGTGGTAGGATGGGCCAGATCACCAAAAAAGAGCAATCCCAGTGCCCGAGGCTGTTGCCACTGCTGCGTCTGGGAAGGGTTAGATGTATGCAGCCTCACCTCTGCAAGCAGAGAGGCTGTTTCCATGACTCGAACCCGTGTTGCCCAAGTCACAATGGAGCAACCTTATCGATGCACTAAGGCTTGCATCCCAGTCAACCAAATGATATCTATGGACTTGATCACCATAGATATCATTTTGTTGACTGGGATACTTATTGTAAGCCAATCACCTATGGTGGCCTTAGTATTAATTAGGTGGATCCAGATTCATAATAAAGCTATTCTCGCTAAATGGATTTGGAGATTCGGGGTGGATCTTGATAGCTTATGGTGTCGGGTTGTTGTGGCTAGATTTAGGGAAAAATCATGTTGGGAATCCAAAGAGATTAGGGGGAGACACAGTTGTGGGATTTGGAAATCAATCATTTATGGGAGATGAATTTTGGAAGTTCATTAGGTTCACTCTTGGATCAGGTGAAAACATTAGATTTTGAAAGGATCTTTGGGTGGGGGAGAGTTCACTCAAGGATTCATTTCTACTTGTTTTCCAGTTGGCTAGGGACCCGCATGCTATGGTGGTAAAATTCTATGATGAGGATAGAAGAATTTGGGGTCCAAAGTTGAGAAGAGACCTGAATGATTGGGACGTAGGAGAATTACTAAGTTTATTGGAAATCTTGGGTAATCTTAAACCTAACAATGAGAGGAATGATGGGTGGCTTTGGAAGTTGAATCATAAGGGTTATTTCACATCTAAATCATTCTATTCTGTGTTGTCTAATTCTTCAATGTGTTCGTTTCCCCATAAAAGCATCTGGATCCCGATCATCCGATCTAAAATATCATTTTTTATGTGGAACACTTTCCTGGATAAAATTCTAACCCTGGATCATCTTCAGAATAGAGGGTAGAATTTGGCCAATAGATGTATCTTATGTATGACTGAGGAGGAGTCGGTTAATCATCATTTCATCCATTGTCCTATGGCTAAAGGGATATGGTACTTTTTCCTTTATCATCTTTAAATTCCATGGATTTTTCCAAAGTCTTTTAGTGAGATGATTTCAAGTTGGTGGATGAGTGGCCTTGGGGGTTTCTATCAGGAGATTTAGCTGGTGCTTCCGAGGGCTAGTTGTTGGGGTTTGTGGAAGGAACGAAATGGTAGGATCTTTAAGGATAAATTCCGTAGCAATGACGAATTGGCTCTCTTCATATACAAGATTTTCTTTGAGTGGGTCTTGATATGGGTTTCTTTTGATGAGTTAGACTGGGGTATCATATGATGTGAGGAGTTTTAATTTCATATTTTGTTATAGGGTTTATCTTTATTGTGTTTTACCTATAACAATCACTTTCGTGGTGATCTCTATCTTTTGTAATGATTTCCTTTTACTTTTAACACATATATAATAAATGATCTCTTTACCTCTCAAAAAAACAAAGACCATGTGAAGATCTTTCTTTTCTCTAAAATTTTTCCATCAGTTGCCTTAGTAAGAAATAGCTTCAATCCTCGTTCTTTGTGGCATGCATCAAACTGATTTTCTGATACTATAGTTTCCTATCTTAGTCTACCCTCAAATCATTCTCTTCTAAAATTTCATTATATGGCTTATAATAAGCTTGAGCCTATCTCTATTTTTCTTCTAAAAAGGCAGTTTTCCCCCATTCAGCCGGCGTTTTCTTGGTCCTAATGATCTTGTTGAACAACTTTGTTTAACTAGGATAAGCCATCGCCTTTTCACCTCATTATATACCAAATGGTTTCAATACCTTCCTTGCCTTCATCTTTCTCAATGCTTTTAACTTTAGAGAATCTCATTGTATGAAAATAACTATGATCTTCTATCTCATCGATGCTATTGATTCCTCTTAAACAAACATTCGTTATGTGATCTACATTTAGTAGTTTTTTAAAATAGCTTTACCATTCTTTAATCTTTGCATCCTTTACTAAGAATCTTTGATCCCCACTCGTAATGCATCTAACATGATATAGGGCTCTATGTTTTCTCTTCTTCATTGTAGTAAGTTTTTATACATTCGTAGGACTATCCCTTTTACCTAATTTATGGTAAAGATCATCATACACCTTACGTTAAGCCACACTTATTGCTTTCTTAGCTTTTTTTAGCACTTTATACCTTTTTAACGTTTCTTTGTTCCTAATCTTTTGCCAAGCCTTATAACAAGTCCTCTTAGTTTTAATGGCTATATGGATTTCATTGATCGACCACCAAGTTTATCTAAATGTTTGCTCTTTCCTTGAGACTCTCCAATAATCTCTTTTGCACCTCTTTAATACAGCGACCATTTCATTTCACATGACATTAGTTTCATCTTCTCAATTCAATTTTCCTTCCTTTATCAATTTATCTCTAAATATCACTAATTTTTTGCCTTCTATCTTCCACCATCTAGTTCTTGGGCAATTATCTGTCATTTCTTTCTTTTCTATCTCTTAATTCTTTTTTTTTTTAGTTTTTTTTTTTATGAATAACTTACTTTATTGAGAAGAAGAAAGGAATGTACAAAGAAGATACAACAGAGAATCAAAGACAAGAGGGGAGCTACATATCACATGATAAGAGAAAAGAAAATAAACAAGACCTCCATTCCCTAACAATATCATTTAAAGAGAGACCACCAAAATATGTTGTTGCTGGAGCCCAAGATGCCACCTCGAAAGTATAGAGTCAGCCACCTCAGAAGAGGTTTTTGATTTCCCCTAAAATATCCTTCGGTTCCTCTCTTTCCAAATGCCCCAACAAACACCATGAAGAATGCCCAACCAAAAATTTATAAGACACTAACTTGTGTTGTGTGGTTAGGCTCTCTCCTAGGGCAATCTTAAGTCCTTAGTCCTTACATGATTTTTTTGGATGAATTCTTGAGTGATGTTGACCATTCTATTCTCCTAGTAAGAATCCATCTAGCTTCTTTTATTTTATCCACTTTTAAAAGTCACGAAAGTTATCGTCTCATCTCATCGCATCTCTCTCCCCTCCCTCCCCCCCCTTTGAATTATGCTATTCTAAGATCATACACCATTGCAAATTTTGGGATTGCACTTACTGCGTCTTTCCTTTATCTAAATCCATATAATCTATGAACTCTTGTCTTATCCTCAACTAGCTTTCTCTACATGCTCATTGAAGTTACCTTCTATAAATATTTTCTCTCCCAAGAATTCTTTGAATTAATCTATCCATGTTTTCGAAAATTGATTCTTAATGGTTTCATCTAAATACTATTTAAGGCGCATATGCACTAAGTATATTAACTACCATTTTTTCTAAAGTAAGTTTAATTGATGTTATCCAATTACCTATTCTTTTGAGATCTTAAGCAACTATTATTTTTACCCCATTTCTTTTATTGCCTTCTATCTCCTCTTCTTTTTACTTTGGCAGTGGATATCCTTAGTGCCATTATTGCAAACGCAGAAATGAAAGGTTTTATTGTTGGGGAAAACTCTACCAACATATCCCACCTTCAATTTGCCGATGATACCATTTTGTTTATTAAAGCAAATGAAGGATGTGTGCGGAACATGAAGTATGTTCTTAAAATGCTTGGAGGCAATATCTGGATTAAAATTTAATATGAGTAAATCTAGTCTCACGGGGATTAGTGTGGAAAGTGACGAGTTGGTCTCGTATGCTGGCGTTGTGCGGTGCAAAACTGCGAGTCTGCCAATAAAATACTTGGGTCTTCCTTTGGGAGGTAATCTTAAGATGGGAAGTTTCTAGGATCTGGTTGTGGAAAGATACAGTAAGAAATGTGTCATGTGGAAAAGGAATTAAATTTTAATTGGAGGCAGCATAACCTTAATTGAAGCGGCATTGTCCAACATTCCAATACATTTCATGTCTTTATTCTTGATGCTGAAGAAGGTGGAGGGAAAGTTAGAGAAAATTCGAAGAGATTTTCTTTGGGCTGCCGGGGTGGGGGGGGGGGAAGGATCATCCTGGTAAATGGGAGTTGGTATGCAATCCTAAGGAGGCGGGTGGTTTGGGTATTGGGAGATTAAAAGAAAGGAACATGGCTCTTTTGGGGAAGTGGATTTGGCTCTTTGCTGAAGAAGAAGGCAACTAATGGCATTCGATTATATCCAGCAAATATGGCTCCTGTTCTAATGGTTGGCTTAGATTTCCCCTTCCTTCTTCTTGTCATAAGACTGGACAAACTTTGTATCCTTTTCCGTTCTGCACACATCCATTCACAAGATTTGATGTAGGAAAGGGTGACTCTATTTGGTTTTGGAAGGACACTTGTTGGGGGGAGTCACCTCTCCGAGTCATCTTTCCGAGGTTCTATCAATCTCTTCCCAAAAGAATGCTTTGATTAAAGATGTCATCATTTCTTCTTCTCTGGGTAAAGATTGGAACCTATTGTTTAGGGGAGACCTATTTGAATATGCAGTGGATTTAGTTGGATCCTTAATGGAGGAGCTTAAGAAGGTTTTCATTTCTAAGTTTGACCCGGATAGAAGAATTTGGTCTTTAGAGCCTTCCGGTACCTTTCTAACCAAATCATTCTTTAAAACTCTTATCTCGACCCGTGATTCTTCTCTCTCATTGTTCCCTGTGAAGAAGGTTGGTCCCCTATGGCTCCTCCTAAGGTCAAGGTGTTTTTGTGGTTAGTGGTGCAAAAGAAGGTCAACACTAATGAGGTCTTACAAAGAAGACGCCCGTATACGATGATTGTCCCCACTATTTGTTTCCTTTGCATGGAGGCAGCTGAATCTTCAAGCCACTTATTTTTCTTTGTAAATTCTCCTATGCTATATGGTGTAATTTTTTCTCCACATTGGAAATCCAGTGGGTTTTGCCAAAGGATTGTTGGGGTCTTGTTCATCAGTGGAGTTGTGGCTTTATTGGGTTTAGAGGAAGAATGATTTGAAGTGTCTACTTCATGGGATCCTTTGGGGCATATGGAAAGAGAGGAACCTCCAAATTTTTGATGATAAAAGGAAAAGTTTTATTTCAGTGGTGGAGTCCATCAAGTTGGAGGTTTCTTCCTGGGTAAGAGTTCAAAGGCTATCTGCTTTGCGACATTTTTGGGGATTGGGAGTCTTGTTCAGATGCCAGTGGGCACCCAAGGATTAGTATTGCTTATCGATGGATGCCCCCAGCCAATCATTTGCTTAAGTTAAATTTTGATGGCTCTAGTCTCGGTAATCTGGGCCCGGGAGGATATGGGGGAGTGCTTAGGAATGGAGAAGGTTTTTGTTTTTGATTGTTTAGTGATCCGGTTGGGATTGGTGATTCTTCAAAGGCGGAAGCTATGGTGTTGCTTGTTGGGCTGTGGGTCATTAGGGAGTTGGGGTTTATGGGTGTTGTTGTGAAAGCGATTCAGCCTCCTCTGTTAGTTGGGGTAAGGGTGATTGTGTGGGGCCATGGAGGTTAGCTAGCTTGACTCATGAAATTTGGGACCTAGTCCATCTGTCGAATCCCTCATTTGCTCATCCCTAGGTCTCAAAATGATATTGCTGATTCCCTGGCTAAAAGTGAGGTGTTAAGGGAAACCATGTTTTGGGTCCTTATATTCCTTCTTGATGTTTGTATTTTGACTGGTTTTTTTCAATAAAAATTGCGTTACTGGTCAAAAAAGAAAAAGTGTGCCAAGGTTTATAGCCATCAATTTTTTGTAGTTTTTCTTCCTTTCAATTTAATCTGTTGTAAACAAGCTATTAGTTCTCCTTTTCATTTTATTTGCCAACTCCATACACTTACCTATCAAATTTCCAATGTTTCAAGTTGCTAGGCAAGAACTTCTCTTTTTGGGTTAGCTTCTTTAGCCATAGTCCATGGTGTGAGAACCCTTGCCTACTTTTCACGCACCTCATCTGGGCGCTGATGTGGCCCATTGCTTTTAGAGAATGTAGCATTAGCTCGAAACAATGAGTTTTCAGGAGGATATCATCAGCTGCGTATGATAAATTTCTTCCCACCTGAGATTTTTCCAAGACCTGAACATATCATCACACACACCTTGTATAACGGTGACCAATATACAATGATGAGTCTTTTTATTCCAAAAGGCGTGAAGGATTTTTCATCATAGCCCAGAAGTAGTTTGATTCATGTTTTAATAGGTGTGTGAGGCTTCTCATGTCGTCACCTTGAGCCCGTCCACGCTGAAGGAGGCGGCTTTGAAGTGTCATCTAAAGACGGCTCAAACTCCGTTGAGGCTACTGCCTAGAATTGTGATACATGTGCCTTACATCTTGAGGTTTACCTTGCATTGGGGCATGAGCTCATAAATGGCTATTCTTTTATTTTGTAATTATTTATGTTGGTTAAGCAATCATTTAATTTGTTATACTTAACATATTTATTCATAAAAAAATCTATTTAATTAAAAATATTATGAGGCCTTATTCACATTTACGGTTTCTTCAACTGATGATGGGTTTTGGACCCTCCAGCCTTTTGTGACTTTGTTGGAATCAAAATCCATGGTTTGTTTCAACTTTGAAGTGAATTGATGACTGAATTGCAAAACCATATGAAAATGCATTAAAAAACGAATTTTAATTGAGGCATATTTTTTCTTGCTTCTCTCAATTTCTTTTTCTTCCTCCCCCTTCCCCCCCCCCCCTTTTTCTTTGTTTATGTTTGTTTCCCTTTTTTTTTTCGTTTTCTTTTTTTTTAATGATCCTATCTGATGGTTGAATCATATAATGATCAAAGGAACATGTTTAGTTAATGGCTAATTTTTATTCATTGTAGGCATTGACTAATTGCATAGTTACTGGATTTACCATACCCATGGCTTATGAGTCTCTTTTCAACTGAATTGATTCTTGTTGCTGCGTATTAAAGTTGAAAGTTGGGGGCAATCAAGCTGATTAAATGTTTACTTGCCATAGTTCACATACTAAGCTCATGAATGTAGCATATTACCCTTGTGAACATAGCAAGGTAACCGCTCAAACTTAACAAGTCAATGTCATGAACTGATGTATTGATATGTAATTGAATCTAGGCAATTAGATTCACTAGCAAACCTATGAGATCAAACTGAGAAATTGGCAACTATGATTTGGTTGGCAAGTCAGCGGGTGAAGACGGGATTCGATCCCTGGTCTCCTGTATGTATGATGCATGGAAACTTCTCCTGTGAAACAAGCTCGCATCTTCATCAATAGACTAGGGTTGCACCTCAATTGAGGCCCATGGCTACATTACTCCAGCATGAAAACATTGCACCTGCACGAGGCATGGTCTGGTGTGACTTTGGGTTTTACAAAATACCAGCCCAATCTGGCCTTGTAAAGATTACAGGTTTGAATTCCTGTCGGGGCCTCCTCTTCTTTTAGGACAGAATCTGCACTTCCCTACTTGTTTGAAACCTGGTTTGGGAGAAACCCATACCTGATATTCTTTACTGTTCTGTTCACATCTAAACAGTGTACACATATAGATAATAAATAATTATGAGCATATTATATATTAAGAAAAAGAATTAAAAGTTATTATATCATATTTGTATCATACACACAGAGAAAGAGTGGCTGAGATGAAGATGTTGAGATGGAAGAGTGGCAAGAATAGAAAATATAGAATTAGAAGTGTATATCTGCTCATGGGATGGCACCCATAGGTGATAAGATGAAGGAAAATCGATTGTGATGGTTTGTTCATGTGCAATGAAGACTAATAACTGTGTCAGTGATGAGTGACATGATGCAAGTTGAAGGCATGAAAAGGGCAAGCGGAAGGCTGAATTGGCTTGAGTTGAAGTGGTGTTAAAGACATTGGTGTGCTTTGGCAGAATGACCATAGATATAGTAGGATGGCCGAACAGGATTCTTGTAGCTGATCCCAAGTAGTTGGAATAAGGCTTTGTTGTTGTATTATATTTATATAATATGAGAAGTAAACAGAATTGTAAGAGTGCTCTCTCTCTCTCTCCTCACTGTGGTTGGGTTGTGCAGGTTGCATTCAGGACAAAGGTTTTCCACCCTAATATTAACAGCAATGGGAGCATTTGCCTCGACATCTTGAAGGAGCAGTGGAGCCCTGCCCTAACAATTTCCAAGGTTCTTTCCTTAAAACTCTTTTTACCATGTAATAATACATTTACAGTCATTGGAAACTCGTTAAAATAAATGTAAATTGATATGCTGAATACTATTATAGACTCGTGATTACCATGACAGGTACTCTGAAGACCGGAATTTATTATTAGGTCAGACAATGTTTATTTCCTAGGTCAAAAACCAACCCAGAGATGGTCATAATTAAATGGTGATTTCTGCAATCATTTAATCAGGTTGCTTTTGTGACCATGATCTGGGAGACATCCCAAGTGGAGCCAATTGTGGGATTGCCACTTTGTTCTGATATCATTTATAATATTGGGCTATAGGTTTCCCAAAAAGAAATATTCATTTGCGTCATTTCACCACTTAATGAGAGCTCATACTTAGAAATTCGGAGTGGTGGTAATTTTGTTAATATGCAATGATCATTTTTGCAACTCTTGTTTGGACATACCGTGTCATTATCATCATTGTCCAAGTGGGTGAGAATGTTACTTGTTTCCAATTCAGGTGTTGCTTTCAATCTGTTCCCTGTTGACGGATCCGAACCCAGATGACCCATTGGTGCCGGAGATTGCTCACATGTACAAGACAGACAGGAGCAAGTACGAGACAACTGCTAGAAGCTGGACTCAGAAGTATGCAATGGGTTAGGTGTGGCTGTGGGGTGTGTGGAGGGCTACATTCCTTTCTTGTGACTTTGGTCTTTTTGTATTATGTATGAATGAAGTTTGATGTGTCTTTTCACTCCTAAATTAGACCAAAAGAGAGAGTTCCAAATCCAGCCCTCCACTAGAAACACATGCTACTTGTTGATTGTTTGTATTGGAATTTGATCTTTGGACCTTTGAAACATTACCTCTGTTTCCAATATATTTGTCAGTGATTCGTCATTTGCCCCCGTGTTAGTGGATCCTGAGAGGAAGCTGAATATTTACTGTCTCAGGTGCCGAGGACTTGCCTTTACGGTGGTTTCTACCTATGAGATACCTTGGCCCAAAACCGTGGAAACAACTTGGTTAGTTTTGATCTGGGAGGTTGTGTTGGGGCTCCATTATTTTCATTATTTGGTGATTAGATTACTGCTACAAAGTCTTGAAAGTACACGTCTGTTGGGTAATTCCAAAAATTTATCTTTCACCTACTTAACAGAGTCTGAAAATCGTTCTGACCCTGGCTGTTCCTTTGGCAAGAAATTCAACAGTTTTGCAGCTTAAAAGTAGCCATAAAATTGCTTGGCTGCTGCGGCTGTAAACCATTCACTAAGGCTGTTCCCTTGTCTTGGTTGGCAACCATTAACTAAGGCCGTCTTTGGCAAGCAATTCCAAATCACGATCTATAAGTGAATCACGATCTGATATCTAATTAGGATAGCTTGGTATGCAATCTTATTTCCAATTTGCGACCTGAGCTTGTAATTTGGTGCAATTTCAACTTGCATTAAAAGTGCATTCTCAAATTATGCTCCAAGTTCAGATTGCAGCTCCAACTCAAAAAGGAGCTAAGTGATAAAGATGCATGTGCTCCAAATGAAGTTAAATGG
>JAOXJP010218797.1:0-11742 GCA_025762735.1 Platanus orientalis
TCTCTTAGTGCTCAAAGGCCTTGATCACCTCTTTTAGCATTAATTCATCATCATTCCATTCTTCTTGTTCCTATTTTTGAAAGAAAAAGCTTTTAGTATGAATTTACATGGAAAGGGCTTTTTATACCTAAGGAGCAACTGAACTTTGAATCAGCTCCAAGTTGCCTACATACCCGATGTTTGCACTGATCACAAGCTTAGCAAAGCTTATTCAGCTGGGATCAAGTTGCGCATTTTCAGGTCTCTGGATGGACCAAATTTAATTTTTTTTTGAAAAGCAACTAAGCTTAAAGTTACTTCTCAGGTTGCCTACATACTTGACTTCTAACATATGTACATTTGAAAACATTGATCTATCAAGATTAAGCCGCACGTAGTTCTTTGACTACAAGGGTAAAGAAAGCAAAAAAAAAAAATTTCAAAAGTGACTGGACCTAAAACTGTCTCAGGTTACCTATATACCCTTTACAAGTGTATTGGTCGAATGGTTTGAAAATTTATGAGTCATTAGGCATCAAGTCTATGTAGTTCTTATTACAAAATGGTGAAAAGAAAAGACTAAAAGCTTTTGAAAAACATAAATTGGGGTAGAGAAGGGTTGGCTCTTCCTAGCCTCGTTTCTCGATCAATCAATCCATCACCTAGTCTTGGTCTTCTGTTGCAACTAAGTTGGCTTGTCTGATCTACTCTGTGGCTCCCATAGGTACCCACATTTTTGGCATGTTGACCTGGTCATGGTCAAGCTTGTCTAAGTTTAACTCTCCACTCACAATAACTGATTATAGCGCTTCCATGACATCGCCTAGGAGAGAGAGTAGACTTAGAGGAGTTAGGTTATCCTCCTTATATTTTGAGGTGTTGGGGGTTGAGTTTTTTCCAACCTCAGGGATGGACGGCTTAGTGCTAAGTAAATGGGTGTGAGGAGCAGCCTTGAGATGGTAAGTAGGATGTTGACTAACGATTAGAGGTGGAATTACGACTAGTTCTATTGGTATGTGTTATGTGATGATCTTGGGTGTCACTGTTTGAGATGATGGTTCGGTTGGCAGGGTATTGCAAGCCTTAGGGAGTTCAAAAGCTGATACAAAATGTAGTGTGGTCTTATGACCAGCTTTCTTCTTCTTATTTTTCTTGAATTGATGCTTGATGAGAGGTTTGAAGCCTAAGCCTGCTTTGTATGACACTCTGATGGCCTTAATGGCGTTCTTTCTTCCTTTAGAATGTTTGCCTAGGCCTTTGTTTGGATCGAACTTCATTTTGGCCATCATATTAAACTTTGGTGGAAGTATTTCAACCTTCCTTTTCAACTCTTCTGCTTCTTTTTCTGTATGCACAACCTTGAATTGGTATGAGGTGAAACTGTTTGGAGCTTGAAAGTTCCAGACATCCAGTATATCTTTCCCTGTCATTGTGATGACATCTGTGTCGGTTGGTACTGTAATAACCTCATCATTGATGATGAATTTGACTTTCTGATGAAGAGTGAATGGAATGGCGCCTGCCTAATGGATCCACGGTCTTCCCAACAACATTGTGAAGGAGAATGGTATGCTCAACACTTGAAACTGAACTTGAAACATTCTCCCTTCTATCACTAAGTGAATGAACACTTCTCCTTGGCCACGACTAACTGAGTTGTCGAAAGCCCTTATATCATAAGGGTTGAGTTTCACATAGTCTGAGAGAACTTCCAATGTGTCTAATGTATCTTTGGTGCAGATGTTCAAGGCCCATTGTTTACTAGGATAAGGGGAATACACATGTTGGAGTGGCATGCCGTGATTTAGATGGCTTTGTTACGCATGGTGTTGCCTTCGAGGATCTCCTCTTCTAAGAATGTGATGACTCATGGCATTGATACTCTGGCCACCATATTTTCCTACCTGTCCGATGTGATTGAGGCATCCATAAAAGAATTTTTGAATATGTTCAAAAACCTTTCTCTGTGCTGCTCTGAGGTCAACAAAAGGCCTAAGATAGAGACTTGTACTGGCATCTTAGATAACTGCTCAATCAAAAATACGTGAGACTTTTGAATTGCTGCTTCAAAGATCTCATTTTCTCTCTTTTCTTCTACCTCTCTAGTCTATTTCTTTATCTTTGTCTCCATTTCTTCTTTTATCATCTTTTCTTTCCCTTTGCCCTCGGGATGCAGATATGAGACTGGCTTGGAGACTCTACCAAACCAGGTAATGAAGGTAGTGAGCTCTTCTAGCTCATCTTTTGTCAGTTCTGGATCTGCCACTTCCCCAACTAGATAACCCAGGCAAACTCGGTTCAGTAGGAATTGTATCCTAGTGGGTGGAGGGATGTTAATGACTTGATAAGGGGATGAAAAGTCAGTGAGCTGGGCATATAATGATGGAGTTGGGATGATATGGGGGGATGAAAATGGATCATGGGTTGCTGAACCTTCCCCGTTCATATTGATGTTAGGAGGAGAGCTATGACTAGGCTATCTGGGGCTGTATCTCACATGTTTGTGAGCAAGTGCTTATATTCAAGAGGGGGAATAAACTCTGAGAAATGTCCATTTATGGTGGACACTTGATTAATGTTGGGTAAGAAGATGATTTTCTTGGGCTCTGAAATCTTCGTGATGTAGCTAGAATGATTGAATTGGGTGCTAGTGAGACCGATCATATTGACCCGTTTTGGTGGCTGGTGATTAGGGAGTGGATTTTGGATGATGTTCGAGTTTGTTAGAGGATTAGTGGGTGTAGGGTCAAATGATAAATGATACATTACCCTCATCGATTAGGTCTTGGATGTCATGCTGTAGGTGGTAACACCTATCAATAGTGTGCCTTGGGGTTTGATGGTATTCACAATGTTTCGCTTGGTTATAGCAGTAGGGCAAAGGGTAAGGTAGAGGTCTCGGATCAATCAGCTACAACAACTTCTTCTTGATGAGGTATTCTATGATGTACTTATAGAAGTATGGTAGTGGAGTGAACTTTCTCTTTTTCTTTTCTTCTCCAGGCGTACTTGGGTATCTGGGTTGGTAGAACTGTTGTGATTGAGGAATGATATTCATGGCTACAGGGTAGTTTGGAGTTGGCTATGGCAGAGGCAGAACAAGACCACTATTCTGATTGGGCCGAGGAATTTCAATGGTCTAAACAAATTTTTCTTCTGGTCAGGTGACTACTACCTTCTTTGGCACGGTTTTGGAGGAACTAGCAAGGGTGAGTGGTGTACCAAACCTGTCTTGATAGCCAACTCTACCTTTGCGGCTTTGTCAACAACCTCGGCAAAGTTGTTCTATGACCCAATGTCCTCATGAAAGTTGATATCATGTCCTCCTCGGACATAGGCTGATTTAGGTTAGAGGTCTTCAATCTCCATCTGTAGGCGAAATCCCTGAAATTCTCTCCTGTGGTAGGCCTCATTCCATCAATCTCTTCTCAGGTTGGTAGCATCTCCAAATTGAACCTATAATGGTTGAGGAATGACCGTGTCAGGGCCCTCTATGTACTGATATTGCTTTTCTCTTGGCTTGTCAGCCATTTTCTAGCATTCTTCTCTAAGCTTTGTCCATACATTTGGACTAGGATCTACTCATCATGCCCCCACTGGAACATAACATTGCAATACATGTAAAGATGCATCCTAGGGCAGGTGGTACCATCATACTTCTCAACATTTAGCATTTGAAAGTTCAATGGTAGCACACCTCTAGGGTGGATGCAAAGATCCTCGAAGTCCATGAAGATGGGGAACTACCCCCCTTTCACCAGTTCTAACTCTGTTGCGAGCTTGGCAATTTATGCACTAGTCTTATCTTTCTCCTTTCCCTTCTTACTTGATGTTGAAGGCCCATACTATTCTTCCAGGTCAAAAGTGGCCCAGTGCTCTGGCTGCATGTACATAGTTGTGGCTCGGATTGGGGCCGTAACATAGGTGGGACCTTGCGTGTATGACTAACCATGCGATAAATTTTTCTCAGCAGTACTGCGGGGTGGTGGCTCAAATATTGTACTCCAACCATGAGGCCCTCCTTACTTCATTAGATACTAGAACATTAGCTTCTCAAATTTAGAGAGTGTGGGAATTTGAGGCTGCTCACTGGTGCTAGGTTAACTAAGGGGTGGTGAAGGGGTTTGGGGTGATGAAGAAGATTAACCAGACTTGGGGGTGGATGTCCAACCATGCTGAGACATGAAGTCCCCTATTAATCGCTCCACTTTTGTCTTGAACTCATCTGAGAAGGTATCTTTGGGATTGGTCCTACTAGGAGGTGGATTTCCCATGGATACCTTTGGGAGGTAAAAGGTGTAGTACTTGCGGCAGGAGGAGGTGTTGACTTGTTAGCCATAGCTTTGCTATGTTGTGCCTTCTTCTTCTTCTGTAATCAAGTCTCTGGGGGTGCAATTATAGGTTGCTTAACTGAGTTGGAAGAAATAAAGGATTTATTGTTATTAGTTTGCAAGGTTCATTTATTACATTCATTCATAATTAATAGCTAGGTGCTTTTACAAGTGCATATGTCATACAGGTGAATTCATGTCCTTTAACCAACTATAAGATTTTTTTAAGCAAAACTTTGTACTATATATACATATCAGAAATGATTACAAATGGAGGGGGTACTTGCACCAATACATAAAAAAGACAACATAAAATGAAAATCTAAAGATCAGGCACCGTTGTGGATGTCCTAAGATTTTGTTTTTTTGGATACTAGCTGTGGATGTCAATGCTCATATGTAGGTGTCATGGTTTGTGTTTTTGTGGATACTAGCTATGGATGTCCTGAGACTCCATTGTGCGAGCTATCTCATAAAGCGGCTAGTGTAGACCGTGTATGATTGATGTATGATGATTAAGTTTGCATATATCTTTGAATATTGTGGGGAAGTCGAAGAGATCTTACCTAAGTGCTAATTGCCGAGAATGCGTATGGGTACATAGGGAGTACTCTGGTGGACTCCTGTAATAGCCATGTTTGTGCAGTATTTGGTAGAAAGAAGTGGATAATGTGCCCTCTGCCATATGACACGCCAAGTAATATGTTCAAGAAGGATGGCACTAGTAGTTTTTGATAGCCTGATGTAGTTGCTTTGTTTGGCAAGGGTCAACTTTTGACATAGATCTGTGCTGGAGTCAGATCTCATGATACATAAGTCGGGAAGGATGCAAGGACAGACAGATGTTCCCACAACCAGGCTTGCAAGAAAGCTGGACAACCATATAGCTGACCTTTGGGATTTCGGGCACAATGTGAGAGACTAGAGATAGTCTCTGAAATGATCATGGGCACAAGTGTCTTCTTCTGTAGATGTTGATCTAAAATGTTGAGTAAGACGCCATTGATATGATGGGGGCTATGTGATAGGAAAAGCTGTCCTAAGATAACTAAAGTGAATGCTCTGAACTTGATGGGATTGGTGAAGTCACCAACCTTTTTTCAACCTTTTTGCCGTAAAAGGTCAAAAGGGTAGTACAAATATTCTCTTGTAGCTTCCTTAAGCAAGGAGGCTTTAGAGATGTCTAATGCATGGAAGGCTTTGAGGTAGCTAGACTTATGAATTGGGATTATGGCACTGATGTCGAGACAATGTTCCCTGTCTAAAAAGGATTCAAGCTCCTCAATAGTGGGTGTAAGCTCTTGTTCTCCAAAGCGGAAAACCATAGATGTCAGATCCCAGAAGGAAATGGCTGCCTCTATCAATGGCCAATCTAGGTTGATTTGGGCTAAGGCTAATGTTGCCCTTAGTCAACTTTGACTTTTCCAAATTTCCTGTTCTTCGGGAGGAAGGGCAATTAGGGTATTTACAAAATTTACGGAGATGGAAGAGTACGCATCCAATTGTATGGGTTTATGAGCCATGTCTATAAGCATAAGCAGGAACACAGGGTTAGAAATGTCATTTTATGGCTGAAAAGAACATTTTGCAGAAATTAATCCTAATGCCCATTTTTTGTCTTAACGCCTGATTTTAAGTGAATTAAAAATCAGGTGTTAAGAGCACGATTAGGCATTGGAAGCAGTTACAACTTTTAAAAGGTCCGCGGTTGGGTCTTTTGTCTTTTGTCTTTTATATTTCAAATTACAATTTTCAGTTACAAAAGAGAGGAGAGGTCCCCACAGTGTTTTTCTTTATTCCTTTTCAAATTTTCAACAAAATCCATATTTTCCATTAATCACAATGAGTCAAGGAGGATCGAGTTGTCACCTCCCGCTTCTCTCAACGCAAGAGAAAGCTTTATAGAAGCACCCCGTTGCGGATGTAATGAGTTTTTTCCATGTTTTTGTGAACCTTTTCTTTTCCTTTGAATGTTTTGCTTTTGATTGCATTGTATTTTTAGGTTTATGATCATTTGAATGAAATTATTTTTCTTTAGTTTTGATTTTGGAATGATTTAGAATAGATTTTTACAAGTTTTTTTTTGGTGATTTTTGGATTTTCCAACTCCTGAAAACCATTGCCCTAAATTATAGGTGTAATGCCTAATTTTTCATTGTTTTAAAAAATAGGCGTTGAAAAATCAGGACTTAGCCTAAAAATTAGGCGTCGGCCAAAATACAAGCATCAGCCTAAAAATTAGGCATTAGGCCTAAGAGGCAGAATTGTTATTTTTGATTTTTTTTTGTTTCTTTTGATTTGTTTTTTATTCTTTTAGCTCCTAAACATTGTTCTAACATGTTTTAACACATTTTCCTTTGTAGGCTAGAGGGAGAGTGGAGTGCCACAGCTCTCGGTCCGGGGTCTTAGGCTTGTGGGACTAGATGTGTTTTGTTGTTCGGGATTGAGTGAGAGCCATGGGTTTTGGCCATTTTCTGAGGTTGCCAGTGCTACAGGCCGACAGGGCTCTAATGATGGCATTGGCCAAGAGGTGGTCTCCCATCACATGCACTTTCCACCTTCTGATGGGGGAGATTGGGATGCTCCCTACTGATTTGTTCATGATGATAGGGTTGTCCATGGATGGTACATCTCCACCGAGCTCGGATGATTTCAACCCAGAGTTAGTGGCTTGGTACATAGGGTCGCAGCTCGTAGCATACTACAAGGGCATAAAGGGTGTCCTTCCCTCTTGGTTTGAGAATGACAATGTCTGGGCCACCAACCAGAGCTCACCAATGGAGATTGCTTACTCAACCCAAGCCTTCTTGGTGTAAATGTTGACTTGCTCCATCTTCTGCGGGAAGAGCGACAAGGTGTACTTCTACCTGCTACCGACCTTGGAGGATCTGGACCTCGTGGCTACATGGAGTTGGGGTAGGTTCACCCTCGGGTGAATGTATGCTAACATGAGTGAGATCTCCTCCGAGTAGAGCCCTCATGCCTTCTTGGGGCTTTGCTTCCTATGGGAGGTATAATTTACTTTTATTCTTTTAGTTCTTGCCTTTTATTTCATTTACTTTCTTTCATTTGCTTTTGATAGTGCTAATTCTTTCTTTTGCAGGTGTGGTGCTATGAGCACTTCCCTTCCCTGGCTCCTAGGTGGAGGGGCAAGGAGACATTTCCCTTCTCCTGTGTTGCACAGTGGAAGGTGGCACACACCTTCCACAAGGCCCAGAAATCCATCTTAACTTTTCGATGGGAGTTGGATCTTTTGATAGCCAACCAGGTAAGCACACAATACTTTAGTTTAATTAATTGATTTTATTTCTTTCTTATAAATCATTACCTAACTTCTATTGTGTCTTGTGCAGGTCAAATGGCGCCCGTGGACCCGTTAGGCCTTGGGGGTGGAGGATGCCTGAGACCAAACCTCAGCTTAGGGTTGGTCTCGTCAGAGGGTCATGTTGGTTGCCCTTGATGAGGTTACCATGTACCTCGGGAAGAGGTGCTAGAGGCAAGTCAAAGTCAGGGTGGAGGATTTGTGGTCCCACACTCACCTCCTCGGGTGATCGACAACGAGGGGGTGTCTGGCAGAGGGGAGGAGGCCATCAAGGCCTCTGTGTTCCTAGATTGGGCCAAGACTTATAGTGAGTGGTGGGCCACTTAAACTTATGGACCATTGGGCGGCCCTACTGAGGCCCAGGTGAGATTTATTTTATTTTTTAAAAACATTTGTTTATTTTCTTTACTTTTCTTTCTTTTTAAAATTTTTGATTTGTTTGACTTTAAAAGGTAGCTGAGGCATAGCCTGCAGAAGAGTCGACACTTCCTACCTGCAGAGGGAGGAAGAGGAGGGTTCCCCCCAGCTGAGCCTAACCTGATGAGTATGATACCCGAGGTAGTGCATGTAGCTGACCTCGAGGGTGGGATTACTGAGGAGCCTTTGCCAGAGACTGATCTTCTTGAGGGCTAGGTGCCTCCTGAGGCGACAACTCGAGTATGGTTTGATTTTTTTAAGTAATTAAGTTTTAAAAACTTATGCATTTTAATTTTTGACAAAATTTTGTGTACTTATGCAGGTTTCCAAGGAGGTGTACCTCAGTACCCTCCAAAAGTTGGCAAGGTGCTTTGCCTTGGTGGGGCAAAAACATCAGGCTCACCTGACTGAGGTCGTGGCCTTGACGGCGAGCCACAGAGCAGAGGTAGAATAGGTGAAGAAACAGGGTTTATTTGATTTTCTTTTAAGCATTTCTTTTAAAGAGGTTCTAACATGTGTGTTTTGTTTTATGTTTGTAGAGACAAATCCCCGTTTCAAGGGATGCAGGAGATGCTGCAAAGGACACTGAGATGTCCTACATTGAGCTCGAGGCTGGTGGGTTTATGGGCTCAAGACATGGTGGAGTTGAGCATGTACCTCCTCCACAAACGGCAGAGGGGATAAATATTGCTATGAGAGGATCTACTACCGCTTTGCCCTCAGGAGATGCTGCTATTTATTCCAGGGAGGGCCGAGTCTACACGCGAGTAAAGTAAAGGCGAGGAGAGAAACATTCAAGGAGAGGAGGGCTGAGTTGATAGCCAATCCTCCTGCGGAAGATAAGGGGAGAGAGGATTAGAGAGGATTCGTTCTATTTTTTTTGTCTGAGGATGTATTTACACATTTTTGGTTGATGGGTTGTATATATTACCCCTAGATGACTTTAAACATGTTTTGAGGTTCCTTTTTTTGTTTTCTTGAAAGGATGTTGAACATTAGATTGGTTACATATTTTGTTTACTTGAGGGTAACTTTTATTTATTCATTTTTCTTTATTCTTTTATGGTTTGGTTTACTTGTTGTTCTACTTATGAGATGTCTATGCCATCTACGCCATCGTGTTATATATATTATTCAAAAGGGGTGAGAGATATTCAAATTTAAATAAGAAGGTAAATCCAAACCTAATTATCTAAAAAAATAATTTGGACTAATTTTATAAAGTCGGACATGAATTCTTGGTTCCATTTTTAATTAATCATGCAAGCAATCAATCAAAATCAGGGCAAACAAACCTAAAGCTAGACCTCTAAGCTATTGAGTGTAACCTAAATAACTCTAACATGAAAATGGCTAAATATGCATGCTTTTTGAGATTCTAAAAGATGAGTGTACCAGTTAAAACACATCTCCAAAAAAGATTGGATCATAGAGTGGTAATTGGCTTGGTAAATCGGAATGGCCGCGCTAACATAGTATCAACTACTCAGACTTTGTTCCAATCCTATGTAGTAATCCAATGTCAGTCCATTGGTGGGTAATGACCTAGATAAGGGCTCATGAGAGTGATGTATTGGTGCAATGTCGTGTCTCAAACTCATTTTGTGCAAATTATAAAATAACAGAGAAGTGTTGCACACAAGTTGTTCAAATGTGAATTTGATCCTATTAACTAATTCAAGCTATCCTAAAGTTATGTGAGCATGTTTTCTATCCTATGCATGGCAATCTAGAATAAATGTTAAAGATAGAGTGTTATCCTAACTAATGAAGTGACCTAAGTCTAATTCAAAGCAAGTAGGCATGTGAGAAAGCAAGTAGACATGTGAAAAAGCAAGTAGACATGTGAAAGAATGTATTTGACATAAACTAAGACTAGTACATGTGGAGATTAAACATGTCCCCAGTGGAGTCACCATTCTGTGGACATCAGTGCCCACTTCGCGCTCGCAGGTCGCGAACCCCCTCCGCGCGAGGGTTGGGCTTTGCTTGGAGTCGCCACCAACTCGGGGTTTAACTGATGGAGTTGGACATTGGTTCTCCTCTTCTCTGAAAAGGAGAAGTCTAGACCCAAAGGTCTAGGGTTTCACTCCTAACATTGGTCTACGTTCCTGAGATTGAGGGTAAGTTGTTTGGTTGCATTTGGGGAAGGGGTTAGACACCCCAAATACTTGCCCTTTTAGGGTGGTTTCTCCCATGCAAGTTTAATTTATGCCAATGTCTATGCTTTATGAATACTGAGTTGAGAGCATGCTAGATTTTTCTCAAGCTTAATGCCTGATTTTCCCCTCAATGCCTGAATTTAATTTAGGGTGAAAATCAGGCATTGGCTTCTGAAAGATCCATAAACTATCCTTTATTTTGTCTTATTCTAATTACAAGAGACCCCTCTTAGGTTAAGTCTTTAGAGGGATGGTGGACCCCTCTAAACTGTTCACTGGTTGATTCTTTAGGGTTAGGTGTTAACCTTTATAGAAAGGGGAAAAAAGAAAGAAGTTTATTATTTTTTTGTCTTATAGGCTTAATGCCTATTTTTCATCTTAATGCTTGATTTTCCAACACCTAAAATTTAATTTAGGGTCAAATTTAGGCGTTGGGGTAGCTGATCATATCAACATCTTTGTGTGGTCATTTAGGATGGTTTGGTGGGTCCCAGTGTTGTGGGACCCGTAGTTTGCATTTAGGAAAGTTTCTTAGGGTTGCATTGTGCAACCCTAGGGGTCATGGCTTCAAGCCACATGGAGATATGATCTCCTAAAGTCAGCTACTTGGTCATCAATTACAGGCCTAATGCCTTTTTTTCGGTTTGATGCCTGAATTTTTTATGCTTGAATTTAATTCAAGGGAAATTCAAGCATTGGGTGCTACAACTAGCAACCAACTTAGGTTTTTGGGCTATAAGAGTGAGCCTAGAGGGGTAGGGTTTCTCCTAGGTCCATGCACTAACCCTAGGGTGAACACACACTTCGTTATATTTTGGAAAACATGTCTTTTTTAAACCCAGGCTTAATGCCTGAAGTTCACTCCAACACTTGAATTTTCATCCAACGCCTGAAATTAAATTCAGGCATTGGGATAGAAATAAGGGGCCATAGAGGTGCACATGCACAGGATTGAACTTCAGAGGCTATTTCTGCCATAGAACAGGGCTAAAGGAGTATCAGAGCTCCCTAGGGTGGGTCTTAGATCTCAATGCCTAATTTTTCTCTTGACGCCTATTTGTTCAATGCCTGATTTTTAACTCCCTAAAAATCAGGCGTTAGTTACTGAGAGAAAATCCAGTAGCTGGATTTCTCAATTTTTGAACCCTTAGGGTTTTGAAAAAATTACAAAATTAAACATGCTAGCAGGAAACATATATGTGAACATCATATAAAAATTTGAGCTTCATATCATTCATAGAAAATTCAAACTAAAATCATAAAATATTCATTAAACTAGGTCTTAAAAGACTTGGTTTTTGGATTCTGTTCGGGGGGCCATCTTGTAGCCTTCCACAGCTCCTAAAATCATGAAATTAAATCTAGTATCTAGCATGCATATCTAGTCTAACATAGTCAAATTTGGGCTTAATCATCCCTCTACAAAACTCACTAAAAATTCATCATTAAAATAGGTAAAAAAATGGAAGCAAGTAGAGGCTGCTGAGTCTCTACTTTGTAACCCGAATTGGAGCAGTGCTCTAACATGAAT
>JAOXJP010218808.1:0-11742 GCA_025762735.1 Platanus orientalis
GCATAAATAAATGCAAAATAGATGTGATAATGCCTACTCAAACTATGACAATACTACAATTTTAAGCTATTATCACTACCCAAATGGTTTAGACCTAAAGTCACTGCCATAGAGGAGAGTAAAGACTCAGAGGTGATGAAGTTAGAGGAGTTGATTAGCTCACTTCAAACCTTTGAAGCAACCATTAAGGAACCTACCAAGAAGAAGGACATTGCCCTTAAGGTAGAAGAGCCCTCTGAATTGAATGAGGATTCGGATGATGACTTGGCCCTTGTAGCTAAGAGGTTTAAGAAATTCTTTAGGAGGAATACCAAGGATTACTCCAATAATAAATAAGTGAATAAGTCCTATCCCAGGTACAAGAAGAAAGACTTCTCCAAAGAACCTCCTATTTGCTATGAGTGCAAGGGAAGGGATTACATTATCGAAGATTGTGGCAATAAGAAGACCAAGTATAAGTCAAAGGGCAAGGCCATGGCGGTCACATGGGATGATAAATCCGAAACTTTGGAACATGAATCCCAAAGTAATGAGGAGCCTCCCTCACAAGAGATCAAGGCTTTTATGGCCTTTGGAACTTTTGTGAGTTCACTATTAGAATCTAGTGACTCAATTGAAGATGAATGAGAGTATGAAGAGGAGGAGGAGACTTATGATGCACAAGAGGCATTTGATGACCTCTTTGTGTAAAGTGTTGAGTTGGAAAAGAAGAATAAACAACTCAAGAGGGAAATTCTGGAATTGACTAAAATGTTAAAGTCCCTTGAAGACACTTTCTCCACTCTTAGACAAGAGTCGTCCTTGAAAAGTCAAAAGGAGAGAGATATTTTTAAAGAAAACTACTTGCTTCTATGTGAGAATGAAGAAATGAGCCTAAAGACAGTAGACCTAAAAAAGAAGATAAATGATTCTAGGATATTTCTAGGCTTAGAAAAAATGAATAGAAAGCGAGAGAAGGAAAAACTCCTTGAGGACAATAGAAGATTGTGCAACAAGGTTCTTGAGCTAAAGGAGAAACTCTAAACTTTGGATGAAGAGAAGAATGAGTCAAGTAGTGAGGGCTCACTCATCCAAGAGTTGGAGGACCAAGTTAAATCACTAAATGAGAGAAATAAAGATCTTAATTTGACTTGTGCTCAACTCACAAGGAAGTCCAGTGATTACCTCAAGCAAAGCAAGGAGCTTAAAGAAAACAAGAGGAAGAACATCTCAATGCTTGCTCAAGGAAATGACCAGTTTGAGAGAATGCTCAAAATGGGCAAAAAGCATGGTGATAGGATCGAGATTAGGTATTTCGAGGCTATAGCCTCCACATCAACTCAAAGACCCAAGAATGGGTTTGTGAAAGCCAAATGATCTACTCAACCACCACAACAACCCTCACGCAAGGAAAAAGAAAAGGTGAATCTTCCTAAACCATCTAACATGTTTAACAAGGTTGAGAAGAACACATCTACCTCACTCAAAGGTAAAGCACCAATGAGGCAAGGTAGATAATGGGGAGGCCTGTGCAACCTCAATTAAGGTCCTATGCTCAAGTGGTTAGGAGTAGACCACAAACTAACCAAAGCATCTTCCTCTAAGGGAGATCAAGGGTGAGCAAACCATATTCCTATACCAAGGAGGCATGGAATAAAGTTTTAGCAAAAAGAACTTCCACAAATGAAGGAGCTCAAGTAAAAGCCTTCACTTCTAGGAAGAGTAGAGCACAACCTAGTCAAAGTAGAAATCCTAGAAAAGGCCCTCAATCCCTCTTCAATGAACAATAGAGAAGGAGACTAACACAATCATGTGTACCAAGAAGGCCTCATTCTATTGCTACTATTATAGCTTGGAAAGGCATATCAAGGTGGATTGTAGAAAAAGGAAAAATTACATCAAGTCCCAAAGAATGCAAACAAAGAAAACATCAAATGGGAAGAATGTCAAGAAGAGAAACTATTTTCAAAACATTGAAAATAGAAATCTTCAAAAGAAGGACCTAGACCAACAAAATGCCAAAAGGCAAGTTTTTCACCCTTTCAAGGTGAAGAGAAGTTGGGTAAGAAAGGATGATCCCACGTGTTTGGTCATCCACACCACACTAAGAGCCAGAAGCTCATTAAGGTGGTACCTTGATAGTGGGTGCTCTAGGCACATGTCCGGCGAGAGAGAGCTATTCACCAAACTGGAAGAAGCACAAGGAGGATATGTCACATTTGGTGATGGAAACACTACCAAAATCCTTAGGGTAGTAACCATTGTAACCCCCGACATTCCACAACTCACTGAGGCACTCTATGTGTAAGGCCTTAAGCATAAAACTTGATTAACATTAGTGAAATATGTGACAAAGGCTACAAAGTGCAATTTAAAAAAGATGGTTGTGTGATTAAGGATCATGGAGAATACAACATCTTAGCTGAAGGAGTAAGGACAAGTGACAATTGCTATGTCATTGACCCAAATTCCCAACAAGGGGGCACTTGTCTTTTGACCCAAAAGGATGAGACTAATCTTTGACATCAAATATTAGGACATCTCAACTTTAGAGATCTTGCAAAACTTAGCAAGAAGGGGATAGTCAAGGACCTTCCCAAACTAAGCAAGGTTGACAACCCAATGTGCAAGGGCTATCAAATGAGGAAAAAAACTAAAGTCTTTCATAAAAAAGTTACAACTATTGGGACTACTAGACCCCAGAACTTCTTCACATGAACTTGGCTGGTCCAACTAGAATTGAGACTCTAGGAGGGAAGAAGTACTTCATGGTCGTGGTTGATGATTTCTTGAGATTTACTTGGGTAGCATTCCTAAGAGAGAAATCCGAAGCTTTGAATGAATTTCTAAACATTTGTAAACGGATTCAAGTTGAAAAAGATCAAACCATCAAGAGAATCTTAAGTGACCATGGAAGGGAATTTGAGAATCATAAATTCTCAAGTTGGTGTGAAGAGTTTGGAGTGAAACATGAGTTTTTAGCCCCCAAAACTCCCCAACAAAATTGGGTGGTTGAAAGGAAGAATAAGACTCTTTTAAACATGACTACAACAATACTCTCAAGCAAAAACATAACTAGGAGGTTATGGGCTGAGGCAATTAGCACTGCGTGCTATGTCTCTAATTGAGTCTATCTTAGACCGGGCATAACCAAAACCCCATATGAGCTGTGGAGTGGTAAGAAGCCAACTGTAAAATATTTTAAAGTATTTGACAGTACTTGCTATGTTTTTTGAGATAGAGAACATCTAGGCAAGATTGATGAGAAGAGCGATGTGCTCATGTTCTTAGGATACTCCACAACTAGTAGAGCTTACCGTGTCTACAACATTAGGACTCGCTCAGTGGAGGAGTCAATCAATGTGACGGTAGATGACCTTGAGGCAACATATGAGCAAGGAAAAATGCTAGTAGTATTATCTGATTTTGAGGATGAGAGCTTATCTCAAGTGGAAATTGAGAAATCCTAAGGAGATTAAGAGGATCACTCTTCTCAATCAAGTTCGGAGGAAAAAGTTAAAGAAGTTCAACTTCAACCTAAAAACAAAAGGCTCAACAAAGGATTATCCCAAGAAGACATCATTGGTGATCCTAATATTGGAGTGAAGACAAGAAGACAAATAGAAAACACCCTTAGTCATTTTTGCTTCATCTCTAAAACAAATTCAGAGCGAGTTAAAAAGGCTTCAAATGATCTGGATTAGATCCTAGCTATACAAGAGGAACTAAATCAATTCCAAAGGAATGATGTGTGGTTTCTCACAGAAAGGCCTACTGACAAGAATGTCATTGGTACCAAATAGATTTTTAAGAACAAACATGATGAACATGGTACAATGACTAGGAACAAGGCCAAACTAGTTACAAAGCGGTATGCCCAAATAAAAGGCATTGATTTTGGGAAGACTTTTGCCCCTGTTGTAAGGTTGGATTCCATCAGGATCCTCTTGTTCATAATGTGTTATTTGAAATTCAAGCTATATCAAATGGACTTAAGAGTGCATTCTTGAATGAGATTCTCTAAGAGGAAGTATACGTTAAGTAACCTGAGAGGTTTGTGGACTCTCACTTACCTAATTAGGTATACCGACTCAAGAAAGCTTTCTATGGTCTCAAACAAGTCCTAAGAGCTTAGTATGAAAGACTTACAAAGTTTCTTCTTGATCACCATTTTGATTGAGGAAATTTTGAAAAAACATTCTTCATTAAGAAACAAAATGGTGATATACTCATTGCTCAAATCTATGTAGATGACATCATTTTTGGATCTACTAGTAAGAAGATGTCCCATGGTTTTGTCCAAACAATGAAATTAGAATTTGAGATGAGTATGGGAGGAGAACTAAAGTTCTTCTTAGGTCTACAAATGAAGCAAACAAATAATGGCATCTTTTTGAACCAAAAACCAAGTTTGTAAGAGACCTTGTTTTCAAGTTTGGATTGCAGGAATCCAAACCAACTAGCACACCCATTAGCACTATTGACAAGATCACTAAAAACCTCGAGGGAGCTAAGGTTGATTCCACCTATTATAGGAGCATTATTGGGAGTTTTCTTTACTTAACTACAAGTAGACCAAACATTGCATCCAGTATAGGTGCATGTGCTAGATATCAAGCTGTCCCCAAAGAATCACATCTTAAGGTAGTTAAGAGCATTATCCGGTATGTCCATGGGACTATGGACTTTGGGCTATGGTATCCATTTGATACTACATCTGAAATAGCGGGGTACTCAGATGCTGATTGGGTTGACGATGTGGAGGATCACAAGAGCATAGTGGAGGTTACTTTTACATAGGCAATAATTTTGTTTCTTGACATAGTAGGAAAGAAAACTCCATCTCTTTATCAATTGCTGAAGCTGAATACATTGCAACTGGTAGTGGATGCACCCAATTCTTACGTATTAAGAAAATACTTTGTGATTACGAGTTAGAACAAGGCACCATGAGCTTATTTGTAGATAACAAAAGTGCCATTGACATTTCCAAGAATCCTGTCCAACATTCTAGGACAAAGTGCATTGACACAAGAGACCACTTTATTCGTTAATTAGGGGAAGAAAGGGTTGTATCCTTAGACTATGTCAAGACCGAAGATCAATTAGTTAACATTTTAACCAAACCCCTTTATTTCAAGCGGTTTGAGTATCTTCGGAGTGCTATCGGCTTGTGTACCATTTAGGAGAATCTTGTGAGATTCTCTCAAGGTCGTGGTGCATTAGGGAGAGGGCCATGGAGTTATGCATGCATGGAGTGGTATGTGATATTAAGTTGAGGAGTTCCACCTAAAAATGAATCAAAAATTAAAAAAACCACATTCCAAATTGATTGCGCAGTTTATAATCAATTTCACTCCAAATCGATTTTGAAACTCGCAATTGTTTTGGCTAAACCGATTGTGAAATGCACAATCTATTTGGGGGGCATTTTTGTCCAAAGTTTTGCATACGATTTAAAACAAATGGGTTTGTTCATTTTCTCTCATTTTCACCTCTAACCATTAGTTTATTCTTCCCAGAGCTTTCCCTTTGTGATTTTTGAGGTTTTCTCTTCAGATTTACACCTTCTACCTCAAAATCATGCCTCCTTATATAAAGATGCTTGCATCTAAGGACAGATCCTTATCCGAACCTCCTCGTAATCCCAGGAAGAGACCAGAGACTCAATCACCTCCCTAGAAGAGATCGAAGAAGCCTGCCACTTCTTATTCTCCTTATCGTGATGCTATGAGCCTTGAGCGATACCATTGTATTTTCTCGCGTTGTTCCATCATCAAGGAGAGATCTGTTAATGCTAAGACTCTCTAAATGGCTCTATTGACAGAACATCTCAATGGCCGATGATGGATGCCCTTCATCTCTGTGTCTGAACCCATCCAGGAAGAGGCTGTTCATGTGTACTATGCGAATATGTTTGACATCAACAACGATGACCTCTCGTTTTAAATTGTGGTATGTAACACCCTAGTTCAAGTTAGCCCCATGATTTTGTTGAAGCTTTTTGGGGTTCCTTGTCCGCCTTTCCTTAGAGCAGAAAGGCGACATGGTCTAGAATCTATGCGAAAAGTTTGTCATCTAGCCCAGCTAACTTCCACACAAGTAGTGGAGGCCTGTTGTCCAGGTTCTTCACATAATATTCACTTACAACATACTCCCTACCACAAATAGGAATGTGTTGATAGATGACACTGTCTATCTCATAGATGGGATCCTCAACAATGCACAGATTGACCTCCCAACCATCCTGTCCTATACTATGATCAGGACACATGAGGCTGCACACTCTACTAGGAGCCTGCCATATCCCACCATCATTACCTAGCTACTACAGGCAGCGAAGGTACCCTTCAAGGTGGTACCTCAGGGTTGCAAGGTTGGCAAGGCCATAAGGCACGACACACTAAGGAAGATGGGCTTGATTGACAAAGCCATAGGCCTCATAGCCAGACCATTACGTTCTCACAAAATTATAGCATGTACCTCCATGATAACACTTCTCTACACTTTAGTTAAGAAAGTGTCTAAAGTCTTGAAGAATCAGAAGACTTTGGCTTCCAACCAGAAGGAACTTGTGGCGTGCTACAATGCGGATCACCAAGAGAATCCCATTCATTTGGCATCTATGAGTGGATCAAACTCGAAGCCCGAGGTAGAGGCTGGGTTCGTGGTGCAGTCCCCTCAGCTACGCGTAGATCCTTAGTCAGAGGATGAGATCACAATTGCCCCAAGTGCTAGGGTGGCTAGAGAGGAGGTAGCCTAGGCTGTTAGAGCTACTGATGCTATTGCTGATGAGGGCGAGACAAGTGATGAGGGAGATGAAGATGATGGGGATGATGATGGAGATGATGACTACCTCAATGATGATGATGATGAGGAGGAGGATCAGTACTTTGAGAGAGCTTGCTATTGGGACTAGCGACTTTGAGTGATTTTGTTTATTGTTGTTACTCATGCCCACTAGGGGCGTTACTTGTTAGATTTTTTTTTGGTATCTCATGGCATGTATCTAGGGGCCAGATTTTTTTTTTTGGTGTCTTATGACATGTATCTAGGGGCCAGTTCCTCATTGGATCATTGGATGTAGCCCACTGGGCTTTTTGTTTATCATATATATGTATATCTTATCCATTATTCATTCCTTCTCTCTGTCTTTGGCTTGTCATTGCTTATCAATATTTCTTTTTGCCTATCTATGCTTGTCAATTCTTGCCAAAAATGGGGAGAGATATATACAAATCCACATGTGATTTTTGTGGAGATGATGAGAGAGTGAAGGGGAGTCATGTGTGAGTGAGGGGGAGTCACTTAATTCACATAAGACACACATGAGAGGTCTAAGTGTGTGAGGATTAGTGCCATGTGTATCCCTTCGTACCTAGTAAGAGAGCACTAACATAGGGGGAGTTAAAAACATTAAATATTATCAACCTAAAATGCAAAACATCTCATTTGTTGCATAGTTATACATATTCTCTCATGCTTTCCTTTATGCACATATATTGTTTATTTATTGGCCATTTGGCATGATAAAGGTGGTTGTTTTGTGGTTGAGATTGCATGGCTATTGACTCAAAGCACAAGTGTTCTCAAGAATAATGAGCTGAATTCCCATTCTTGTGTATTGATGAGTCCATGTAATTGGGTTGTGGAAAACCAATGTAAATTATATTTAAATGCGTATTTGAGTTTTGCCATGGAATTAATGAGGGAGAGATTATTGATGTATGTCAATCCCATGAGCCTGTGTTGGGCACAAGGGTAGTGCTAGGAGTCTTGTAAGTGTCCTATGTAAGCTCACAAGTTCAAATCATGAAGACAAGAAGGACTAAAGACCAAGAAAGAGCACCGGGAAGAAGTACACCAAGGAATGTATATATCATGTATATCATGTCATATTATGTGCTTAAAAACAATTCTAGACATGGTTTAGGATCTCTAAGAATGCCCAAATATGAATGCCTAAGGATAGCTAAAGAAAACAACCCAAACGAAAAATTGTAGAAAAACACAATCGAAACCAATTGTGAAACTCGCAATCGATTTCGCCAAAATTGATTGCGAAATGCATAATTGGTTTCAATACATATTATGATCATAGTTTTTCTTAACTAAGGCCTAAACTCATAGGCCCAAATCAATTTTGGCATGAGTTTTGGAAAATTACCAAAAACCCAAACCAATTGTAAATAGCCAAATCGATTTGGGACATAAAAGGCATCCTAAACAGATTGCGAGTTTCACAATCGATTTGGATCCCAAACCGATTGTGAAACCCCAAATAGGTTTGGAGGATAATTTTGGAAAACAAATTCACAAAAATTTAGGGGAGATTTTTGAAATTTGAACTCCGTTTTGGTTAATCTAAAGGCCCAAATTCACTCCCTAATTGCTACTTGCCTATCCTAAGGCTATGGATGCTCTTCCCCATTATAAAAATGACTTTTCCCTTTAGGGTAAACATAACTCCAATATTCTAAGTTATTTTTGAGAGGGCTAAGAGGCATATTATTTTGAGAAAGCCTTCTTCACTGTGTAAACCTCTATTGCCTATAGATTTCTAAGTTTTAATAGCTAGCATTCTACACTTCTCTCTCTTATTTCTTCTCTCCTATTAAGCTACATTCCCACTATTGAGGAGAGGTTGTGGTGAGCATTTTTCACTAGAGGAACTCACCTTTGGCTGAGCTCAATGAGCACTAGAGCTAAGTACTTGGAGCTTATGGGTAACTAAGGCATATCAGCTCAACAAAGAGCATCCCACACATTGAGCAACTAGCAACATCAACCATATGGTGGTAATATTTGCTTGACTTTGCATTTATTTATATTTATATTCATTTTTACTATTGCTTTGTTTTTACCAGAGACACTAGAAGCTTAAGAACCTTCACCAAAGACATCAAAGGTAGTGCACACTTGCCGGAGACACTAAGTGTTGATGTTTAGTTTGCTTGTGAGCAAGTAGTAGGGTTTGTATATTGACTTAGGTTGTAATAGTACTTAAATAAAATATACCTAAGCTCGGTAGTGAGCTTTAGAAGAGTGGATGTAGGCCCAAGTGCTAAACCATTATAAATCTTGTGTTGTGGTTTGTGATTGTGTGATTGTTTATCTCTCAATTGCTATATTCTATACTACTCTTGTTTAGAACATGTTTGATATTATACTTGAGTTGTTTCATTGAAGCACACACTCACTTAGGTGAATAAATTGCAAAAGGAATTAATAACCATAAAAAGGTAAATTTAGAAAGGGGCTAATTAAATTAAAAATCCTATTCACCTCCCACTAGGATTATTTGTGTAACATTTCACTTACATATCATTTAGATCACTAGTGACATATTGGACTTGTTTAACACATCTTTATGTGTCACTCATGCCTTGTTGACCTGCCATGTATATGCATATTCATTAGCACATATCACTAGCTATATGTTGATACTTGCACTTAATATGCATATCTATATTGGTCATAGTTTTTGGATCCTTAGTTCACTTATGGATCCTACCACACTATGGACCCACCTTATTTGTTTGGTCCATCTCTCTCCCACCCCTTGCAAATTTATGACAAAAAGGAGAAGAGAAAGTAAAAAGAAAGGGATATAGTAATGCACCATAAGTGTGAGATATCACTTTGGGGGAGTGATATCATTTAGAGTGAAGAATATCACTTAGGGGGAGTGATATCATTTAGGGGGGAGCACATGTTAAACACTTTATACATGTGCTAGTATTTCTCACATGTTGGCATAATGATATGATCTCAATAAGTATATCTCTAAGGGGGAGAGTTACATTGTATAGTAAAATCATTTTGATTTATGCCTTCGACACCATGTGCTAAATAGTAAATGTTTTTTGGAATAAACTTGTGACTATAGTAAAATCCATTTTTTTCTTAATTCATGCTTCAAGCTCTATTTTTCTGAATTAATGCACCTTTTAGAGAAATGTATGTTTGTATTTAATGTGTTATAGGGAAGACACCACATCTTGTGGGAGGATCCATCCTTTGTCAACTCTTGTCAAAAAGGGGGAGAGAAATTGATAAGAAGGGAATCTTGACGTAGATACATATACTAGGATTTATTTTGTAAATTTTATTGTTTTGACATTGAATTGACAAAGGGGGAGATTGTTAGGTCTATGTATTGTCAGTGTCCCTGCACAAAAGAAAGTGTGTACATGTAGTGGTCATGTTGTATAGGACTTTTATATGTAACGTGTGTACATGTAAGTCCAAGAAGAGAGTCTGAGAAAGTTCTAAGAAGATGGACTTGAAGCTGGAATGACCATGTTAAAGAAACTCAAGCATCATGGGAGAATCCCAAGTCCCAAGCTATCTTAAGGAAGCCATCACATTAGTTTCATGCATAGAAAGGTAAATCAGGTATATGAGTCCAATGATAGGTGTGTGTGTGCTCATGAAACCTCGAGTCCATGGTTGACATTAGGAATCACTTAGAAGACTTAATTAGGGTCTAATTGAAATACACAAAGAGCCCAATGCTCAAAATAATGAAAAGGGATCCTTAAGGAGGAAGTGCCTATGTTGACTAGTGTTGTTTGGGTTAGTAAATTTTGAGAAAACTTCCAAGGACTCCCTAGATCACCTCAGTAGGAATTAGACTACAATACATACATGTATAAAAATATCTAGAAGTCTAGTTTCCAACAAAAAAAAATGCTGAAAAAGTTTGAGTTTTATAGAAAAAGTTATAGCCGTTTTACCCAGAGGTGTCTGTGTTAAAAAACAAGGGAGTTGGGGCGCACCTGCGAATACTCTAAGGCGCCCAAAGTAGGGTACCTAGGGCACCCACTGGTACTCTGGGGCACCCGAGATGGGGTGCCTCGGGCGCCTGAGTGGTCCTAAGGGTGCCCCGCCTAAAAAACTCGAGTTTTGGAATTTGACTTAGGGTGTCCACGAGTACTTTGTGGTGCTCGGGGTTGTGTACCTAGGGTGCCCTAGAGTCGTGGGGGGTGCCCAAGGTCACAATGGTCAGATTTCTAACCATTGTTTTCGACCGTTAGAAGGCTTGGGAAGCCTTAGTTCACCTATATGAGCTTGGGACTGGTCGTAAATGACCCAAGAACTTCTCCTACATATCTTAGAAACACTCTTTAGCATCCCTTTAGTGAAAATCATTTGAAAACCCTCTACAGGAGGTGCTATTAAGAAAAATAGGTAAATCTACCTAAAGGGAGGTGAGAGCAAGTCTTGGGGAGCTAAAGATTGGTAAATCTATCATCCAAGACTTGGAAGAGAAGAAGTCCTTGAAGCTATCAAGGAGCTTGTGAGAGCTTGAGCCTAACTTGGGAAATCAGTTCAAAAAAGCTCTCTTCAACTGGTGTGAATACTATAGTCACATTTGCCTTCAAGAGGCTAAGCACCACTATCATTTACATTCCCTTTCATCACTTGTGTATGTCTGTCAGAGACACCAGATGAGGAAGCTTTCGTTGAAGATATCGAAAGCTTTATTGGGAGTTTACCGGAGACACTGAACTCATTAGCACTTGCCGGAGACACCAAGTGCGAGATCATTTCTACCAGAGACACTAGTGGTAAGATCTTGTTGATGTACCTTGTAATAGTTAGTAGTTAACTATTAATAAAATCAACATGCCCGTAGAGTGAGCATTGAAGAGTGGACGTAGGTCGGTGTGCCAAACGACTATACATCTTGTGTCCGTATGGTTGAATGTGTTTTGTATGTTTGTTCTTTAATCTCCATATCATAAACCAGCCTCAAGT
>JAOXJP010218819.1:0-11742 GCA_025762735.1 Platanus orientalis
AGATGCCCTAGTACCTTAATCAATTGTATTTCTCCTACATATTTCTTCTTGTTTGTTTCATTTTAATTTAGTTTCAATAACTCTTTAAACTTCGACTTTGTCAAATATAATTAAGATTAATATAATTTCGGTAGTTAGTAAATTAAACAATCCTCGTGGGTTCCGTACTCAACTCTTACACTTCATTACTTGAGCGATTCGTATACTTGCGATTTCCCACATCACATATCTTTGGGACATTTAGGATTTGTGCATTACAATCCAACACGTGCATAAGTTCGTACGGAATATTTAAGTTGTGCACTACAAGGCCCTACGTGCATAACTTTGTACCATTTTTAAGACTTGTCCACCATAAGCACTCTTTTTCATAACTTTGTACCTAGACTAGATGTTGTCAATCACAATCCCTCAAGAGCCCAACTTTGGATCATTTTTCGGAGTTGTACACCCGAAGTGCACACGTGTGTAATTTTGTACCATTTATAGCTGTTCTGCACCAAATGTCCATGAGCGGAACTTTGTACCTTATTTAAGTTTTGTGCACCACAGGCTTAGTCATACATAACTGTGTAACTTATTTCACATTTGTGCACCGTTTACCCACTTGCATGTAAATTTGTACTAGTTTTATGAATTTTGCACAACGAGCTCATACATGCATAACTTTGGGTCATTTGATGCAATTATGCATTATAGGCTAACACGTGCAAAACTTTGTACGGATTTTTGAAGTTGTGCACCACAAGCACCATTGTGGATAACTTTGTTCCATCTTTTGGACTTGTGCTCCCATAGCACACTTTTTTTAAATTCTGCACCTAGTTTAGGAATTCTATAACACAAACGTAAACGTGCACAACTTTGGATAATTTTCCGAGGTTGTGCAAGAAAAGTGCACTCATACATAACATTGTAACATTTGTGGTTTCTGTGCTCCACAAGTTCCATCGTGCATAATTCTATGCCATTTAAAGGACTTTTACAACAAACCCCAATGGGTGTAACTTGGTACCATATTTAGATGTTGTGCATCACAAGCTCATGCTTACCAAAATTTGTCCTTCATTTTAGAGTTGTGCATCATTTACCAGCCTATTTGTAACTTTGAATCATGTTTAGGAGTTGTGCACCATAATCACAAACGTGCATCACTTTTGGTCATTTAAAGGATTTGTGCACTACATGCAAACATGTGCATTAGTTTGTATGGAATAATTAGGTTGTGCACTACAAGGCCCCATGTGGATAACTTTGTATCATTTTTAGGACTTGTGCACCACAACCACACTTTTTCGTAACTTTGCGCCTACATTAGATGTTGTCAATCTCAAGCCCTCACGTTTACAACTTTGGACCATTTTTCGGAGTTGTGCACCAGAAGTCCACACGTGTGCAATTTTGTACCATTTATAGCAGTTATGCACCAAACCTCCAGGCGAAACTTCATACTTTATTTAAGTGTTGTGCACCACAAGCCTACTCATACATAATTGAGTAACTTATTTCACATTTGTGCAGTATCTCACCACTTGCGGGTATATTTGTACCAATTTTATGAGTTCTGTGCAACGACCCATACATGCATAACTTTGGATCATTTGATGCATTTATGCATTACAAGCCAATACGTGCAAAACTTTGAACCGATTTTTTAAGTTGTGCACCACAAGCACCATCGTGGATAACTTTGTGCCATCTTATGGAGTTGTGCTCTCCTAGTACACTTTTTTCGAATTTTGTACCTAGTTTAGGAATTCTACATCACAAACCTAGACATGCACAACTTTGGGTAGTTTTTTGGGGTTGTGAATGAAAAGTGCACTCATACGTAACTTCATAACTTTTGTGGTTGGTGTGCCCCACAAGTTCGCTCGTGCATAATTTTGTGCCATTTAAAGGACTTTTGCAACAAATCCCATCGAGGATAACCTAGTACCATATTTAGCAATTGTGCATCGCAAGCTTATACGTATGAAAATTCGTTCCTTTTTTCAGAGTTGTACATCATCTACCTGCTTATTTGTAATTTTGAATCAGGTTTAGGAGTTGTGCACCATAATCACAAACGTGCATATCTTTGCGTCATTTAGGATTTGTGTACTATAATCCAACACGTGTATAAGTTCGTACGAAATAATTAAGTAGTGCACTGCAAGGCCCCACATGCATAACTTTGTACCATTTTTAGGACTTGTGCACCACAAGCACTCCTTTTCGAAACTTTGTACCTAGATTAGATGTTGTCAATCACAATCCCTCACCTGCACAGCTTTGGACCAATTTTTGGAGTTAGGCACCAGAAGTCCACACGTGTGTAATTTTTTAACATTTATAGCAGTTATGCACCAAACCTCCACGGGCAGAACATTGTACCTTATTTAAGTGTTGTGCACCACAAGCCTACTCATACATAACTGGGTAACTTATTTTATATTTGTGCATCATGTCCCCACTTGCGAGTAAATTTGTAACAGTTTTACGAGTTCCACCGAACAAGCCTATACATGCATAACTTTGGGTCATTTGACGTAATTTTGCATTACAAGCCAACACGTGCAAAACTTTGTACCAATTCTTGAAGTTGTGCACCACAAGCACCATCATAGATAACTTTGTACCATCTTTTGGATTTATGCACCCCTAGTATACCTTTTCAGAATTTTCTACCTAGTTTAGGAATTCTACATCACAAACGCAGACATGCATAACTTCGGATAGTTTTTCGATGTTATGCACCAAAAGTGCACTCATACGTAACTTCATACCATTTGTGGTTGTTGTGTACCATAAGTTCCCTCGTGCATAATTTTATGCCATTTAAAGAAGTTTTGCAACAAACCCCAACGGGCTTAACCTGGTACAATATTTAAGTGTTGTGCATCACAAACTCATGCTTACGGAAATTTGTCTTTATTTTAGAGTTGTGCATCATCTCTCCACCAATTTGTAACTTTGAATCCTATTTAGCAGTTGTGCACCATAATCACAAACAGGCATAACTTTGGGTAATATAAAGGATTTGTTCACTACAGGCCAACATGTGTGAAGTTCGTACGGAATAATTATGTTGTGCACTACAATGCCCCACGTGCATAACTTTGTACCATTTTTAGGACTTGTGGACCACAAGCACACTTTTTTGTAACTTTGTATATAGATTAGATGTTGTAAATCACAATCCCTCACTTGCACAAATTTGGACCATTTTTCGGAGTTATGCACCAGAAGTCCACATGTGTGCAATTTTATACCATTTATAGTAGTTATGCGCCAAACTCCATGGGCGTAACTTTTTTCACATTTATGCACCAACTCCCCACTTACGTGTAAATTTGTACCAATTTTATGAGTTCTGTGCAATGAGCTCATACATGCAAAACTTTGGGTTATATGTCACAACTTTTCATTACAAGCTAACACGTGCAAAACTTTGTACTGATTTTTGAAGTTGTTGACTACAAGCACCATCATGGATAACTTTGTACCATCTTTAGGGGTTGTGCTCCACTAGCACACTTCTTTAGAATTTTGTACCGAGTTTAGGAATTCTATATCACAAACCTATACGTGCATAACTTTGGAAAGTTTTTCGGAGTTGTGTACCAAAGGTGCACTCGTACGTAACTTTGTACCATTTGTGGTTGTTGTGCTCCACAAGCTCCCTCGTGCGTAATTTTGTGGAATTTAAAGGAGCTTCGTAACAAACCCCAACGGGTGTAACCTAGTACCATATTTAGGTGTTGTGCATCACAAACTCATGCATGCCAAAATTTCTCCTTTATTTCAGGTTGTGCATCTTCTCCCCGCCTATTTGTCACTTTGAATCTTGTATAGGAGTTGTGCACCACGATCACAAATGTGCATGATTTTGGGTCATTTAAAGGAATTGTGCACTACAGGCCTACACGTGCATATGTTTGTACAGAATAATTAAGTTGTGTACTACAAGGCTCCATGTACATAAGTTTGTACCAATTTTAGGACTTGTGCACCACAAGCACACTTATTCATAACTTTGTACTTAGATTAGATGTTGTAAATCACAATCCCTCATCTGCACAACTTTGGACCATTTTTTTGAGTTGTGCACCAAAAGTCCACACGTGTGTAATTTTTTACCATTTATAGTAGTTATGCACGAAACCTCCACTAGTGGAACTTTATACGTTATTTTAGTGTTGTGCACCACAAGCCTATTCATACAAAACTACGTAACTTATTTCATATTTGTGCACCAAATCGCCACTTGCAAGTAAATTTGTACCAGTTATATGAGCTCTACGCAATGAGCCCATACATGCATAACTTTGGGTCATTTGACATAATTTTACATTACAACCCAACACGTGCAAAATGTTGTACTGATTTTTAAGGTTGTGCACCATAAGCACCATCGTGGATAACTATGTACCACCTTTTGGACTTGTGCTCCCCTAGTACAATTTTATGTAATTTTGTAACTAGTTTAGGAATTCTACATCACAAATGCAAACGTGCACAACTTTGTATTGTTTTCAGGGTTGTGCATGAAAAGTGCACTCATACGTAACTTTGTAGCATTAGTGGTTGTTGAGTGCCACAAGTTCCCTCATGCGTAATTATATGCCATTTAAAGGACTTTTGCAACAAACCCCAACGAGCATAACCTGGTACCATATTTCGTTGTTGTGCATCACAAACTCATGCTTGCCAAAATTTGTCCTTTATTCTGGAGTTATGTATCATTTTCCCTCCTATTTTGAACATTGAATCATGTTTAGGAGTTGTGCACTATAATCACAAAAGTGCACTACTTTGGGTCATTTGAAGGATTTGTGTGCTACAGTCCAACACATGCATTAGCTTGTACGAAATAATTAAGTTGTGTACTACAAGGCCTCACGTGCAAAACCTTGATGCCATTTTTACGACTTGTTCACCACAAGCACACTTTTTCGAAACTTAGTACCTAGATTAGATGTTGTCAATCACAATCCCTCATTTGCACAACTTTGGACCATTTTTCGGAATTGTGCACCAAAAGTCCACACGTGTAACTTTGTACCTTTATAGCAGTTATACACCAAACCCCCATGACCGGAACTTTGAACCTTATTTAAGTGTTGTGCACCACAAGCCTACTCATGCATAACTACGTACTTATCTCATATTTGTGCACCATCTCCCCACTTGCATGTAAATATGTACCAGTTTTACGAGTTCTATGCAACACGCCTAAACATGCATAACTTTAGGTCATTTGAAGCAATTTTTCATTACAAGCCAACACGTGCAAAACATTGTATCGATTTCTTAAGTTCTTAACCCCAAGCACCATCGTGGATAACTCTGTACCATCTTTTGGACTTGTGCTACCCTAGCACACTTTTTTAGAATATTATACCTAGTTTAGGAATTTTATATCACAAACCCACACATGCACAACTTTGGATAGTTTTCCGAAGTTGTGCACCAAAAGTGCACTCATATGTAACTTCCTACCATTTGTGGTTGTTGTGCGCCACAAGCTCCCTCGGGCATAATTTTGTGCCATTTAAAGGAGTTTTGCAAGAAACCCCAACGGGCATAACCTACTACCATATTTAGTGTTGTGCATCACAAACTCATGCTAGTGAAAATTTATCCTTTATTTTAGATTTGTGCATCATCTTCAAGTCTGTTATTTAGAATCTTGTTTAAGAGTTGTGCACCATAATCACAAACATGCATAACTTCGGGTCATTTAAAGGATTTGTGCACTACAGGCCAATACGTGCATACGTTTATACAGAATAATTAAGTTGTGCACTATAATGCTCCACATGCATAACTTTATACCATTTTTAGGACCTGTGCACCACAAGCACACTTTTTCTTAACTTTGTACCTAGATTAGATGTTTTCAATCACAAGCCCTCATGTGCACAACATTGGACCATTTTTTAGAGTTTTACACCAGAAGTCCACACGTGTGTAATTTTGTACCATTTATAACAGTTATGCAATGATCCTCCACAAGCGGAACTTTGTACCTTATTTAAGTGTTGTGCACTACAAGCCAACACGTACATAATTGCGTAACTTATTTCACATTTGTGCACCATATCCCAACGTGTGCGTAAATTTATTCCAGTTTTACGGGTTCTGCGCAACGAGCCCAAACATGCATAACTTTGGGTCATTTGAAGCAATTTTGCATTACAAGCCAACTCGTGCAAAACTTTGTACCCATTTTCGAAGTTGTTGACCACAAGCACCATCGTGGATAACTTTCTACCATCTTTAGGAGTTATGTTCCACTAGCAGACTTTTCCAGAATTTTGTACCTAGTTTAGGAATTCTATATCACAAACCCACACGTGCACAAATTTGGTCAGTTTTTCAGAGTTTTGCACCAAAGGTGCACTCGTACTTAAGTTTGTACCATTTGTAGTTGTTGTGCACCACAAGCTCCCTTGTGCGTAATTTTATGCCATTTAATGGAGTTTTGCAACAAACCTCAATGGGCGTAACCTGGTACCATATTCAGGTGTTGTGCATCACGAGCTCATGCTTGCGAGAATTTGTCCTTTATTTTAGAGTTGTGTGTCATCTTCCTGCCTATTTGTAACTTTGAATCATGTTTATGAGTTGTGCACCATAATCACAAACATCAATAACTTTGGGTCATTTAAAGGATATGTGCACTATAGGCAACACGTGCATAAGTTAATACAGAATAATTAAGTTGTGCACTACAAGGCCCCACGTGCATAACTTTATTCCATTTTTCAGACTTGTGCAACACAAGCACACTTTTTCATAACTTTGTGCCCGAATTAGATGTTGTTAATCACAATCCCTCACGTGCACAACTTTGGAGCATTTTTCGGAGTTGTGCACCTGATGTCCACACGTGTGTAATTTTGTACCATTTATAGAAATTATGCACTAAACCTCCACGGGCGGAGCTTTGTACCTTATTTCAATGTCATGCACTAGAAGCGTACTCATACATAATTGTGTAACTTATTTCACATTTGTGCACCATATCCCCACTTACATGTAAATTTGTACAAGTTTTACGTGTTCTTCGTAACAAGCCCAAATGTGCATTTCTTTGGGTTATTTGAAGCAATTTTTCATTACAAGCCAACATGTGCAAAACTTTGTACCGATTTTTGAAGTAGTTGACCACAAGCACCATCGTGGATAACTTTGGATCATTTGTAGGAGGTGTGCTCCATTTGCACATTTTTTCATAATTCTACACATAGTTTAGGAATTCTATATCACAAACCCACAGGTGCACAACTTTTGATAGCTTTTTGGAGTCCTGAACCAAAAGTGCACTTGTATATTACTTCATACCATTTAAGGTTTTTGTGCTCCATAAGGTCCCTGGTGCATAATTTTGTGGTATTTAAAGGAGTTTTGTAACAAACCCCAGTGGGCGTAACCTGGTACCATATTTAGGTGTTGTGCATGACAAGCTCATGCTTGCGAAAATTTGTCCTTTATGTCAGAGTTGGGCATCATCTACTTGCCTATTCATAACTTTGAATCATGTTTAGGAGTTGAGCACCATAATCACAAACGAGCATAACTTTTGGACATTTAAAGGATTTTTGCAATACAAGCCAACACGTGCATACCTTCCTACAAAATAATTAAGTTGTGCACTACCAGGCAACACGTGCACAACTTTGGACCATTTTTCAGAGTTGTGCACCAAAAATCCACACTTGTGTAATTTCGTACCATTTATAGCAGTTATGCACCAAACCCCAACGGGCAGAACTTTGTACCTTGTTTAAGTGTTGTGCACCACAAGCCTACTAATACATAACTGCATAACTTACATATATGCACCATATCCCGACTTGAATGTAAATTTGAACCAGTTTTACGAGTTCTACACAACAACCACAAACATGCATTACTTTCGGTCATTTGATGCAATTATGCATTACAAGCCAACACGTGCAAAACTTTGTACCGATTTTTGAAGTTGTTGACCACAAGCACCATCATGGATAACTTTGTGCCATCTTTAGGGGTTGTGCTCCACTAGCACACTTTTTGAGAATTTTATACCTAGTTTAGGAATTCTACATCACAAACCCACACGTGCACAACTTTGGACAGTTTTTCGAAGTTGTGCACCAAAAGTGCACTTGTACGTAACTTTGTACCATTTGTGGTTGTTGTGCACCACAAGCTCCCTCATGCGTAATTTTGTGCCATTTAAAGGAGTTTTGGAAGAAACCCCAACAGGCGTAACCAGGTACCATATTTAGGTGTTGTGCATCACAAGCTCATACTTGTGAAAATTTGTCCCTTATTTCAGAGTTGTGCATCATCTCCCTGCCTATTTATAACTTTAAATCATCTTTAGGAGTTGTGCACCATAATCACAAACATGCATAACTCTCGGTCATTTAAAGGATTTGCGTAATACAAGCCAACATGTGCATTAGTTCGTATGGAATAATTAAGTTGTGCACTACACGGCCCCACGTACATAACTTTGTACCATTTTTAGGACTTGTTCACCACAAGCACACTTTTTCTTAACTTTGTACCTTGATTACATGTTGTAAATCACAATCCCTCATGTGTACAACTTTGGACCATTTTTCGGAGTTATGCACTAAAAGTCCACACATGTGTAATTTTGTACCATTTATAGTAGTTATGCACCGAACCACCCCGGGTGAAACTTTATACCTTATTTAAGTGTTGTGCTCCACAAATCTACTTATATATAACTACGTAACTTATTTCAGATTTATGCTCCATCTTCCAACTTGCGTGTAAATTTGAACCAATTTTATGAGTTCTGTGACATGAGCCCAAAACATGCATCACATTGGGTCATCTGAAACAATTGTGCATTACAAGACAACACGTGCAAATCTTTGTAATGATTTTTGAAGTTGTGCACCCCGAGCACCATCGTGGATAACGTTTTACCATCTTTAGTAGTTCTACTCCACACTCACACTTTTTTAGAATTTTGTATGTAGTTTAGGAATTCTAAATCACAAACCCACACGTGCACAACTTTGGACAATTTTTCGGAGTTGTCCACAAAATGTGCACTCATACATAACTTCCTACCAGTTATGGTTGTTGTACGCCACAAGCCCTTTTGTGCATAATTTTGTACCAATTGTAGGAGTTTTGCAACAAACCCCAACGGGCGTAACCTGATACCATATTTAGGTGTTGTGGATTATAAGCTCATGGTTGCGAAAATTCGTTCCTTATTTCGGAGTTATGCATCATCTCTTCACCTCTGTATAACTTTGAATCAGAGTTGTGCACCATAATCACAATCGTGCATAACTTTGGGTCACTTAAAGGGTTTGTGCACTACAAGCCAACAGGTGCATTACTTCGTATGAAATAATTAAGTTGTGCACTATAAGGAACCAGGTGCATAACTTTGTAACCTTTTTAGGACTTATGCACCACAAGCACACTTTTTCATAACTTTGTACATAGATTTGAGGTTGGAAATCATAATCCCTCACGTGCACAACTTTGGACCATTTTTCAGAGCTGTGCACCAAAAGTCCACACGTGTGTAATTTCGTACCATTTATAGCAGTTATGCCCCAAACCCCAACATGCAGAACTTTGTACCTTGTTTAAGTGTTGTGCACCACAAGCCTACTCATACATAACTATGTAACTTATTTCAGATTTATGCACCATGTCCCCATTTGCATGTAAATTTGTTCCAGTTTTAGGAGTTCTACGCCATGAGCCCAAAACAAGCATAACTTTGGGTCATTTCATGCAATTGTGCATTACGAGCCAACACGTGCAAAACTTTGTACCAGTTTTAGTAATTGTGCACCACAAGCATCATCGTGGATAACTTTGTATCGTCTTTAGGAGTTATGCTCCACTAGTACACTTTTTCAGAATTTTGTACCTAGTTTAGGAATTCTACATCACAATCCCACACATGCACAACTTTGGACAGTTGTTTGGAGCTGTGCACCAAAAGTGCACTCGTACGTAACTTTGTACCATTTGTAGTTGTTGTGCGCCACAAGCTCCCTCATGCGTAATTTTGTGCCATTTAAAGGACTTTTGGAACAAACCCCAATGGGAGTAACTTGGTACCATATTTAGGTGGTGTGCATCACAAGCTCATGCTTGGGAAAATTTGTTCCTAATTTTAGAGTTGTGCATCATCTCCCGACCTCTGCATAACTTTGAATCATGTTAAGGAGTTATACACCATAATAACAAATGTGCATAACTTTGGGTCATTTAAAGGATTTGAGCACTACAAGCCAACACGTGCATAACTTCGTACGAAATAATTAACTTATGCACTACAAGGCCCCACCTGCATAACTTTGTACCATTTTTAGGACTTGTGCACCACAAGCATGCTTTCTCATAACTTTGCACATAGATTAGTTGTTGTAAATCACAATCCATCACCTGCCCAACTTTGGACCATTTTTTGGAGTTGTGCACCGAAAGTCCACAGGTGTGTAATTTCGTACCATTTATAACAATTATGCATCAAATGGATAAGCAAAACTACGTACCTTTTTTAAGTGTTGTGCAGCACAAGCCTACTCATACATAGCTGCATAAGTTATTTCAGATTTTTGCACCATCTCCCCACTTGCGAGTAAATTTGTACCAGTTTTAGGAGTTTTGTGCCATGAGCCCAAAACATGCATTACTTTGGGTAAGTTGAAGCAATTGTGCCTTACAAGCTAGCACATGCCAAACTTTGTACCAATTTTGGAATTTGTGCACCACAAACACTTTCGTGGATTACTTTCTACCATCTTTAGGAGTTGTGCTCCACTAGCACACTTTCTCAGAATTTTGTACCTAGTTCAGGAATTCTACATCACAAACCCACACGTGCACAACTTTGGACAGTTTTTTAGAGTTATGCACCAAATGTGCACTCGTATGTAACTTGTACCATTTGTGGTTGTTGTGCCCTCTACCTCGTGCATAATTTTGTGCCATTTGTAGGAGTTTTGCAATAAACCCCAACGGGCGTAACTTGGTTCCATATTTAGATGTTGTGCATCACAAGCCCCGGCTTGAGAAATTTTTTTTTGGGTAAGTGAATAATTGTATTAACTCGAACAAATTACAAGCGTTTATAGATACATTGAGTGGAATCCTTGGAAATTTCCTCTAAGAGGTTAATAGGGAAATCAGGTGGCAACAACAAAAACTCTTCCTCTGTTCTATCCATAGAAGCCATGATATTAGCCAGCCGGTTAGCTTCTCTCCACACATGTCTAATGGTCCAACCTTCCAAAGTATTCAAAATATTTTTAATCTTGGTCACAAGGGTGATTGTTCTCCATGGGGTTTGGGTTCGATGCATGAGAATGTCCACAACCAATTTTGAATCCATAGTGATCCATAATTTGGAATACCCCTGTTCAGTTGCTAGCAATAAGCCCTTGTAAAATGCATAAAGTTTAGTCTGCAATACATGTTTGCTGTGGAAGGTTCCTCCATACGCCAATGTGGGTGTGTCATCTGAGTTCCTAAAAATACCTCCATAGCCTGCTCATGTCAGATTTAGAGCACCAGCACATGCCAAAGACCAATAGTTGATAGGCGGTTTAGACCAACTACAAAATTTAGGTGCTGAACAAGTTGTAGTTTCCTCTAACTCCCATTGATTCACTATGTACTACAGTATGGGGTTGTCTGCTTTCTCCACTTTCATGCCTTTGATCTTGGACTGAACTTCAAAAATTATGGTTTGCAGGA
>JAOXJP010218850.1:0-11742 GCA_025762735.1 Platanus orientalis
TAAGAGACAGAACAAGGAAATCAAATAAACTGGAATGCTTGCCAGGGGTGCCTTGTTTATTTTGACCTCCCCCCCCCCCCCCCTTACTTACAAGTATTGGGATTTCCATCCAGCCAATCTTCTTATCTTTTCCCCCACCGATTACTAGACATCCCTACCTTTGAAAGATGCCCTCAAAAGAAGCCCCAGGTATAATGATGGCAGCTGATCCATTATGCATCCTAGGTCCCTTGCCAGCATGTCTAAGTTAGGCACCTCCCCCACTGCAATCCGCAAACTCTTGGCGAAGTTAATTCACAACCGGGAAACTGCCTCAAAACATTTTAAGATGCACCTCAAATAACAAATATGCCCTTGAGAATTATTGCACAATATGAGTGTGTCATCTGTAAACGGCAAGCGTGAGATCCTCAACCCCTCATTCCCTATATAGAATCCTTCCAACAGACTCCTCTCCACTGCTACACCCATCATCCTTCCAAAAACCTCTACCACCAGCAAAAAGAGAAAAGGAGATATTGGGTCATTGAACACTCAAAATACCCAGCCGGAGATCCATGAACTAAGATCACAAATGTCGCCGAGCTGATGCATCACCTGGTCCAACTCCGCCACTGAACACCAAAACCACACCGAGCTAATATATGAAAAGGAACTCCAACTAACGTGATCATATATGCCTTCTCCATATCAAGCTTGCAAATTTTATTTTATTTTTTTGGATAATTATCAAGCTTGCAAATGACCCCTGGCTTCCTAATTTCAATCTTGCATCGATGAATTCGTTCAAACAAAGCAATCCATCTAGAATCGATATATCATGCGAAAAAGAACCTTGTTCTTGCAAGACTAGTGACGGAAGTACTTTTTTAATCTGAATGTTAGACACTTGATTTTTTTTTGTATGTGCTTCATTAAATTTGTAAGTTTAGAGTTCGGTAGCGTAAGCCAAGGGTTTTCGTGTTTGATGATGCAAGAAGAGGAATTGGAGGAAAATTTGTTGTAGAGTGTTATGCACACTCACTACTAAATTGTATTTTATTTCTTATACTATTACTATACCGTATGGTATAAATATACCATACTAATACAAGACAAGACAAAGGACAAAAAAGACCTCCCCAAATACATGTATTTACAACCATACCCAATATACATGAACCATCTACACTTCTAAAACCCCCCTCAAGCTGGAGAATAGAGATCCCATATTCTTAGCTTGCTCACTATAGAAGATAAATGCACACCATTCAAGCCCTCCCCAAATACATGTATTTCCAACCATACCCAATATACATGAACCATCTACACTTCCAACACCCTTCTCAAGCTAGAGAATAAAGATCCCACATTCCTAGCTTGCTCACAATAGAAGATAAATACACACAATTCAGCCCCTTGGTAAGTAAAGGACAATTGTTCTTTTGTCTTGATAAACAGTCTACATATAGTTCCAAACTGGAGGTGGTCGTTGATGAAATGCATATCCACTTCCACATGTTTGGTCCTATCATGTTTGATAGGATTTGCAAGTGATGTTTATCGTTGCCTTCTTGTCACAATATAAAGTCATTGAGCTAGCCCCAAGTAGAAACTGCCAACTCAATCAACAATCTCGTAAGAAATATGAGTTCAAAAATTCCATGGGCCATGAAACTAAACTCTGCTCTACACTCGATCTAGCCACTACAAATTGTTTTTTGGTTCTCCATGTGACCAAGTTTCAACCAACAAATGTACAATAGTCAGACGTAAACCTCCTGTCATACACGAATCCTATCCATTCAGCATCTGTGTAATGCAAGGGGCATTTTCACATCGGGTTCAAGTGGGGCAGGCCGTGTAACACGGGGGAAACCGAGGCATACTCGAAGAGGGGCAACTCGTGTGCAGTGGGACCCATGTGAGGTGGGTCCCACAAAGGAGGGTTCGACAAGGGCCTAACCTGGCCTGGGCTATGAGATAAAGGGATTGATTCGCCTCCTTCTATCAGTTCAAGCTTTTAGAGCAAGTGATTGGTCATCTCGCTTCAAATGGGTATCAGGGCAGGAGGTCTCGTGCTTGAAACTCCTCGTCAAAGGTGATTGATGCAAGGGCATTTTCACACTGGACTCGAGTGGGGCAGCCTTTGTGAGATGAGGGTATACTTGGGGCGGGGCGACCCATGGGCTGAGTGACTTGTGTGTGGCGGGACCCATGTGAGGTGGGGCCCACAAAAAATGGTTCGACCAAGGGCTTAGCCTAGCTTGGGCTATGAGATAAAAGGAATTGATTAACCTCCCGCTATAAGTTCGAGCTTTTAGAGCATGTGTTCATCATCCTACATCGCTATGTATACTTCAACTCAAAGTTCTCCTCTCTTGCTGTATAAGAGACCTTTACCAGGACATCCCTTCAAGTATCTAAGGATTGAATGCTTCCAAGTAAGCTCTTATGGGTGCATGCATGAACTAACTGACAACACTAACTACATATGCAATGTTTAGTCTAGTTAAGGATATATAATAAGGCGACATACCAATCTCTAGTATGTCCCCCCATCAATATAAAGATCACTATTCTCTTCCTTTAATCTATGGTTTAAGTCGATATAAGTCTCACAAGGCCTACATCCTGTCAAACATGTCTCCTAGAGAAGATCTAAGACATACTTTCTTTGTGAAAAAAAAATAATAATCATTTCTTGGACTTGACAACTTCGATTTCAAAAAAAGTACTTTAGTTAGCCCAAATGCTTAATTTCAAACTTCTTTGCCAATCGCTCCTTAAGCCTTTTTACCTCTATCATCATTCCCAGTTATTACAATGTCATCCACATACACAATTAAAGCAATTAACCCTAATGCTTCACAAGGAATGTGCAATCAGCATTACACTATATGTTATTCATTATTCACCATAACAAATCTAAACGTTTCAAATGATGCCCATGGAGATTGCTTGAGGCCATACAAAGCCTTCTTTAACTTACACACATTGTCTTTTACAACTGAACGAACAAAATCAAGTGGTGGATGCATATATAATCTTCCAGATCACCATGTAAAAAAAAAACATTTTTAGTGGTCATCCTTGGTTGGCAGAAAGAGAAATAAGTACCCTTACAGAGTTTATTTTTACTATTAGGGCAAAAGTCTCCTGATAATCAATACCATATATTTGTGTGTATCCCTTAGCCATCAAATGATCCCTATATCTCTCCACAAAGCCATAAGATCAGTGTTTTATAGAGAACACTTATATACACCTAACTAGTTCCTTTCCTATAGGAAGATCCACCATCTCCAAGCGTGGTTTTTCTCAAGGGCTTTTATCTCTTCTTCCACTGCATCCTTCCAGTTTGGCTAAGAGAGTGCCTCTGATATACTACAACAAACAACAAACAAACAGCCTTATCCCAACTATTTGGGGTCGGCTACACGAATCCTGTTCTGTCATTCCGCTCAGTGCCTCTGATATACTGTGAAGCACAAATACAAAAGATAAAGCAGAAACAAAGGTGCGAAATGAAAAGGACAAAGCACAATATGAGACAAATTTGGATAAAGGGTGATTAATACAAGATCTCCTACCCTTCCTGAGAGCAATAGGGGCATCAGAATCAACAATAGTGGTTGGAAAATTACCTACTCAAGGAGGATCAAAAAAAGAGTCATGGGGAAGAACACGAGTATGAGGTGAATTCCTTATTGTTTCCTGATGCTTTTGTCTCACATAAACCTTCTCATATGGTTCACCATCCTTGCCTATGCCAGTCTCCCCTTCTCTATTAAGTACCAACATCAAAGGAACATGAAGGCACATCAAAAGAGTATGAAAGCACAAGTAATGGTACCGACTGAAAAGAAAGCAACTCTTCATTAGAACTCTCCCCTTGAAGAGATGTCTACAACAAAGAAAAGAATGGAGTGACTCAAAAAACGTGATATCCACAGAAATAAAGCACCTCCAAGAAAAGGGATGGTCACACTTGTATCCTTTTTTAGTTGACGCATACCCCGATAATACATATTTGAGAGCCTTGGTGTCTAGTTTGGATCTGTCAATCTAAGGCACATGAACAAAACACTTGCAACCAAAGGATTTTTGGGGAAAAGGAAACAACTGAGAGAGCAAGAAGAATAATTCAATTGGTGACTTAAAAGCCAATACACAAGGAGCAACTTGTTCATCAAGTAGGCGGCTGTAAGAAGAGCCTCAAACCAAAAAACCTTAGGAACATGCATAGTAAACAAAAGAAATATGGCAATCTTAAGAAGGTGACGGGTTTTTTTTCTTTCGACCACCCCATTTTGTTTAGGTGTACCTGGATAGGTGGTCTGATGAAAATACCATACTCACTTAAGTAAAAAAAAAAAGCACTCTTGACATGTACTCACCTCCATTGTCAGATCGAAGGATACAAACTTTGGCATCAAATTGGGTAACCATCATCTTGTGAAAATCTTTAACCATAGAATATACCTCACTTGTACACTTTAGAAGGTAAACCCTAGTGGTTCAAGAGAAATCATCTATAAAGGTAACAAAATACTGATGCCCAAATATAGTAGTAAGAGCTGGCCCCCACACATCAAAATGTACGGTAGAGAAAAGAAATAAACTTTGATAAGTACTTAAGGGGTAGACAAACCAACAATGTTTTGTTAGCTCACAAGGTTCACATTAAGGAATGGGATAAAAATGATATTAAGGATACAACCGTTGTAGCAAAGAGAATGGGGTGTGGCATAGACGATTTGCCACTCCAGCAATTCATTGGAACTAGAAGTACTACCATAGGCTATCATCAATGGAGGATAGGGGAAGCAACAGGTGGTAGAATATCCAACAAATTAAGAGCGTCTTTCTAATCTCCTCTACCAATGACCTTCGACACCATATCCTAAAAGATACAATAAGAAGGGAAAAAAGTAATATTATAATTCAAGGATTTGATGATGTGACTAATAGTTAACAAATTTAGGGTAAACTTGGGGACATGTAAGACAGATGATAACAGCATATGAGAAGTGGCAGTAACATTCCCTAAACCAGCAACAAGACTGAGTTCCATCAGTTATTTGAACTTTTTCTCGGCTGGAACAAATATGAGAGGATGAAAAAAGAGAAGGAATACCGGTTATATGATGGGTAGCAATCAAGACGATGATCCAAGGAGAACTAGTGGACACTCTGTGAGATGAAATTGAAATACCAAAACAAGCCAAAGGTTGTTGAGGATGTTAAAAACAAGCCAAGATTCTGCATAGAGATCCTATCTTGTCTTGACTGAACTCTGACTTGGTTAGTCTTTGCTCACTAATCTGCTTCACAATGACCATCATTTAAAAAAAAAACCTTTAAAAAGGGCTGCACAATCACAGTACAGCAAAGGGACAATTCAATTCTCCAACAATAAATCACCACTTCTCATTAGACTGGCAAACCCAAAGCTTCACGTCACAATCTCAGAGACAAATGAGCCTCACACAAGGTTGTATGAAGTAGCAAGCTGATTTTCATCAATCAGCCAAGAGACAACACCACAACAAATCCACTTCCAATATCAGATTGTGTTACAAGAAAGTACACAATCCTATTCTTGAACTACACTGGATCACCAATACTGAAACACTTGCTATACAATCTGTTTCTTCACAAGAAATGTAGATCAAGTACCTCTCAAAAAACACCACATGCAATCTTCTAATCACCCTTAGTCACATCAGTTGTATAGGACCACACAGTCCCTGAAGATACACTACCACAGAGAATTCCACTCCCAGTACCTCCAGCAATGGCTACACAGCAACTATTGAGGATATAACAAATTCATACATCTCCAGTACACTAGCAACCATAGAAAACACCTTATCCCGACAAGTAAATCAAGACTCCCAAGCCCAAAAACATAGATAGTAGCCAAAAACAGCATGAACACATCACCAACGTGATCTACAAGGCTACACAGCCTGCAATCGTACAGCACATGGCATTACAACAGCAGTCGAGCCATAAACACACTATCAATGGCCCTCATAATTTTTGTTGGTTTTTTTTTATAGTTAATCAATGACCCTCATAATCACTGCTGGTCAAAACAAAGCGAAAGAAGAGAGAAACAAGCCTGGGTAGTAACATTGTTGGGGGAGAAATTGATGGAATTCATCGAAATCTGGGTCAAATCGCATAAGACTAGTTCTAACAACTTCGTAACATAGAATGAGACCGAAATCGAGTAATTAATTGAGCCAAAAAACTCCCCAAATCAAACAGATCTACAAATTTTTTGAAATCTGAAAATTCATTAAAGAAAAATACATAATAAATCAAAGACTACTTCAAAAGCACTCCAACCTCCAACCACAAACCATAGAATATTCAGACTATTTGAGATCTACGTTCACCTTACATCATCTGTTGAGCTATCCATACCGATTGCTGATGTCAGCATACAGCTTGTTGACATCAACAGGTCTCTTGAGTAGCTCTTCTCTTGCTCAATAATCCTAGGGTTCCTCCAGAGCTCTGAGCCTCTGATACCAAGTAGAATTTGTAAGTTTAGAGTTTGGTAGCATAAGTCTAGGGTTTTGGTATTTGATTGAGGAAGAAGAAGAAAAAAAAGAATTGGGAAAAAAATTGTTGTAGTGTGTCATGCACACTCACTAACTAAATTGCATTTAATTTCTTATACTGTTAATATACCATATGGTATTAATATACCATACTAATACAAGACAATACAAAGAATGATAGAAAAGACTTCCCAAGACACATGTATTTACAACTATACATAATAATCAACCATCTACACTTCCAACAGCTTCCCAATAAGCTTATCAGCCTGAAATCCTTTATATTTTCTACCCTTTCCTTCTCGAGATCAGTAACATAAATGTGGCATTGCCTCCTTTATCTAGGAAACCTCTATTCATTGAAATCCTGGTTAACTTGCATTAGGTCCTCCTTTAGTATTACCTAACATATCCTATAGAGAATGATTGGGAAACCATGCCTTACCAGCTTCAAGTTGGTACACCATTCTCTTCACTTCCTCTTCCTCCAAAGGCCTTTCCAACCAATCAGCCTGATAATCTGAGACACGAGTTATCTGCAACACATCAAACTTTGACCTGGTATGTACCGCTCCTCATAGAACTGAACCACCTTTTCCCTTATCTCCTAATCACTCTCCTCCAACACCTCCCCTACCTGCAGCTTCAGTAGAGCATTAACACCCCTCCTACAGCTCACCATTCTATGAAAGAATTATGTATTATTATCCCATTCCTTTAAGTACTGAACCCTCAACTTTTGTTTCCACGTCATCACCTCTATATCTAACACCCTACTGTATTTCCCCTTTTCCTTCTTTCCTCTTCTGATAAACCTTTCTCCTCTTCCTTCGTATCCAACTTTTGGATTTCTTCCAAAGCCTCTTTTCAGAACTCAATTCTGCAAAAAAACCACATAATTCCACACCTTAAGTTTTCTTAACACATTTTTAGTTTCAGCCGGAATCTCTCCCCTCAGAGCTGATCACCTCCAAGGATTTCCACCACTCTACCACTGTATCCACAAAATCAGGGTGCGTCATCCACATTATCTGGAATCGAAAAGACTTAGGCCGCAATCTAAACAAATCAAGTTTTCTAACTTCTTGAACTGTCTTGCTAGATTTTTCTTTGGGCTTGTAGTTCTAAAAATCTTGATTTCCCTTCTTCAGGTTTTCCTGTGTTACTTAACCAGCCCCTCTCAACCTTTTATTTTGTGACTAATTAACCCCAAACCCTATATGGTCTATGATGTAGGATACCAATTAGATTGATCCTACAATAATAAGTACAATGGGAGAATACAAGAAACAAAGTAAAGAAAGACAAGAACTCAAATCTTGAATTCAAGAAAGGAAGAAAATTGAATTTAAGTAATTAAAGAATTCAAGAATGTAATTAATTATAACAAGAAAGCAATTCTTGAATTAATGAAAATAGAGGAATAGATTAAATCAAAAAAGCAAAAAAAGAAAGTAAAATATAAGTAATTTAAAAAGAAATCAAGATTTCAAGTAAAAGATTACAAGAAATCAATTATTGATTAAGTTTAAGAAGAAAAAAAAAAAAAACAGAAAACAATTCAAGGAAAGAAAGCAAGAATTAAAGAAAGAAAACAAGAATTAGAAGAAGAATATTAGAAAGGAGAAGAAGAAGAAGATGATGATAAGAGAATAAAGATTAAAGATTAAAGAAGAAGAAAAGAAACTCACCTTCACGTGAGAGGTTTAGAAGAAAATATCAGCCCAAATCGTGGACTCCAAAGAAACTAATTCTTTATTCCAAAATAGCCAAATCTGAATTACAATCTAAAGATCCATCTATTTATAAAATTAAATCACTTAAGACTCCTAATCTAACAAAAACTCCTAACTAAAATTCCATAATTACAATTAGACCCTTGGCTATTAAAGCCTTATTATATAAAAACCCCTCTAAGACTAAAACCTGACTAAAACATCCTAAAACAGAAAATAAATAAACCTAAATAACTAAGGTCTATTGGACCTCTTCCAAGATCTCTCTTGGGCCTTGATCTTGGAACTCTGAATGGAATAGTGGGTGTCCAACCAATGGATAGCTGTTGCATCAGTCTACGGCCCTTCTAAAACTCTAGATAATCAAAACAGGCCCATTACATATCATCCTTGAAATCAACCTTATTCATGGCTTACAATCCCTAATATAAACCCATCCCATTTTAATCTTATTGTTTAATCTATTGCCACCAAAACCTGAACTTCCTCTTGTTTCCAGCTACCCAGAAAATTCCAGCAAGTAGGCAACTTTTACTGCATTGTTTTACAACAACTAAGGTCCATGGAGAATTAATGTAGCAGGTAGAGGCGAGATGATGCAATTAAGGAGCAAAGTGGATAATTCAGTAGAACTGTATGAAAAAATCTAGAAAAGGAAAAGTTGAAATTTAGGGAAACAAGAAGGGATAATGGCACTAACAAAGAGAGAGCAAATACAAAACCAGGAAGATATTGAAACATTTGGCAAATGCTGCTTGATATGTACATATACGTGAATGATCATGTCATGCAACACAGGGTTAGAGCTATCACCGTCTCCGCTTGAGAAATAGTTGAATTTTGATCCAAGGATGGGCTGACGCACTAGCAATTATAATACCAAACAACCCCATATGTTGAAGGACCACCATACAAACACCAGCCACCAATGGGTAAAGATCCAACATTGGTAAAAATCCTTCTGTCTCTAGACTCTATTACCTCAGGTATTATAGATAATATGGACCATTTAACTTTTAAGCTTGTATATCTCAAAATTTTTAAGCCACAGCAAGAACTGTAGCCCATGAGTTTAAACATAGATGTTTGGTTTGGATTCTACAATCTGATTCTGGCCAAAATCGATTCTGGATTCATTTTTTAGTGTTTAGTTTGGACTTTAGAATCGATTTTAGCATAATCACCCCCAAAATCAGCTCAGAATCAGAATCGGGTTGAAGTTGAATTCTGGCTATTCTAGACTCGCACTCCCTCGTCGTTTGCATTTTTCGCAGGTCGACCAAAGAAAATAAAAAATAAAAGGCTAGTAGTTTACTCATTTCTCCCCTTCCATTCACGCCTGTGGAAGAGATGACAATGGAGAAAGTGAGTACAGCAGGTTCTCCCCTTCCATTCACAGGTTCATCTTCAAAGGGAACTCGATAAAGAAAAGTTTTCATCAGTTTTTCCTCCTCTATGTACATTAGAGATTCAAGAATGTGAGATGATGCAAAGCAGGATAGAAAAATGGAGTAAGGGAGTACAACGGTTTTTATAACCTGCCGGAAGGATGTATTTCTCACATCATCTTCCTCATTTCTCCTTGAGACGCCTGCAGATCGTCGCTGGTCTCTCCAATCTTCCAATATGTGGCTGATGCAGACTCTGTGTGGGAGATATTTCCACCACCTGATTATCAGGAGATCATCTCCAGTTCTCTCTCTCTCTCTCTCTCTCTCTCTCTCTCTCTCTCTCTCTGTGGATCCCGTTACGCCGGTCTGTGCTTGGTAAACCACAGCATCAATTTCTTTATGTTATAAATTGTAAAATCAGCTTCAGAAACAAAAGTAGCCAATGGGATTCTGGATTCTTACAATCCAATTCCAAAATTTGATTATGAGAATCCAGAATCAAATTCAGTACTCAGATTCTAAAATCCAAGCCAAACACCAAACTCCTGCAATATGCAGAACCTACTCCACCGGAGATCTCACCAGTTGTATTAGATATAGACCCATACTACACTACTGCATCTACAGCCTCATAAAATGGACAGCTGGCTGTAACCCTGCTAGTTTCACTAAAATATATTATAATGTGTCCTTATGGAAGAAATTAGATCAAAGAATTTATTTTGCAATGATTGTATTAGCAACAATGATACCTTCATTCTGCAACAACTATACCACCTCAAATGCATTTGGTAGTACAATAGTACTTCAGCAAGGGATACACCTGTGGTAACGATGCCGATATGCATTCGCACACAACCAATTGTGTTCCTAAACGGTACAAATTGGCAGTAGAATTCTACTTTTCATAGAACTAAAGGTTGTATAAACACCTACAAATAATAAGTCAACATCTTCCCCATGCCACATGGCATATACTCTTTAAGGAGATGTATTTACATGCACAGTGTAGAAAATTTCGGGATACCATGGGTGTATTCCTCACACAAAGTCCAGGCCAAAAGCCACCTCAAGTAAAATCACAATTCCTTCGCTTGAAGCTCAGCTGGACCTGACATTGAAAGTAATGGGTGGTACTAAGCACCAAATCATATAATGCCTTAAGGCTATAAATCCAAGTTTTAAACAACGGGATACGTGCAAAAACCCAAAGAATCAACACCCCAGCAGTAACAACAAAACAAAGGAAAGAAACTACAGTTAACATTGGGGACTTGACGAAATCAAGGTCAAGATCCCCAGGAACTCCCTCTCTTGTATTACTTATTTGAGCCTAGAAAATATACTACAGCATAAAATCAAAAGTTTTCCCCATCTCAATAAGTATTGGAGGTTGATATTAGTACAGCTGGGAAATAGTACTAAATAAACGCATCATTTGTCATTGTTGAACTCCATCAAACAGAAATCCGAGTTATCTGAAATTAATTTATTCAATTAGTCAAAACACAATGTGTATAGATTGCTATTGAACTTCAATTTTCTGAGATATGTATAATAATGTTTTGTATGACCACAAATAACATGTCAGAATGAAGAGAACTAATAAAAGATTACAAAAGATTAATCAAATTATTGCAATACAAATATGAAATATCAATTAGTTCCCCATCACACCATACCATGAGTGAGATCAAAAGCTAAGCAGCACAAAGATCCTCTTTCTTCATTGAAAGATAAATGAAATTGCACAAACAAACTCCAATGTTATTAAAAGGACATATACTTGGCCTTCCATATGCCTCATTGCCTCATTCATAAAAATTCTACATAACAAAGTCATTGCTAGTGTTTAGACATAATCACCTTACAAACATGTAAAAAAAGCAGTTTGTACCCTATGAGAGAGCACAAACAAATATATTGGCACATTGTAAACATTACACATACATGCTTATCAGGTATCAGCACCCTCGGAAGCTTTTGCTGCAAAAGGATCATGACTTGGAGCGATATCCTGCCCAATATGACGTTGCACTAGCCGCTGCAGATCAGCCA
>JAOXJP010218861.1:0-11742 GCA_025762735.1 Platanus orientalis
GATTGTTAAGTCATTATGTAATTTGTCAATTTCATTCCAAGTCTAAGTGGTAGGCTATGAATGTTATGTATAATGAGAAAGTCTTTAAGTGTCTAGCATGGAGACCATCACCATGACAAAGAAGAGGTTCAAGTGCTATAAGCCAAGGCACATCAAACAAAGAACCCATGAAAAGTCAAAGAGAAGTTTCAATGAAGAGTCAAGTCATCATCTTCGAGCCCGAAAGGTAAATCAGGTATAAAACCAAATGGGTATTGTGTGTCTACTCTAGGAGACCCCCAAAGACCAATGTTTGATCATAGAAAGACCTTAAGACCAATGTATGCCCCTAGGTGCAATTGCTCAAAAAAACCCTAATGGAAAATGAGTCGAGAAGTGAGTATTATAGACATCTCAACTTAAAATGATCATAACTTTTGATCTCGATGTCCGCTTGGAACCCACAAGTACTCAAAATGATCAGCTCAAATAGTTTTTCTAAAATTTAGAAATCGATTGTAGGTTTGGGTTAAATTACAAAACTCGCAATCGATTTAGAGTAAATCCGAAGGCCAAAATTGATAAACCCAAATCGATTGTGACATGAGTTTTGAGATCTCAGATCAGTTTCTAAACCCTAAATTGGTTTAGAGGATATTTTTGAAAAAAAATTGACACAAAATTCAAGATGATTTTTTAGAAATTTGAACCTCATTTTGGCACATCTAAAGGCCCAAAATGCTCATCTATTTGACATATGCCTATCCCAAGGCCATTGATGCTTCTCCCAACTATAAAAGGCAACTTTTCCTTCTAAACCTAAGCTCTCAAGGGATTTAAAAGAAGTTTTCAAGGGGAATAGCAAAGAAGAAAGAAAAGGGTTTTCTGACAAAAAGAATACATCCACAAGCTCCACTCTCTCTACACTTTCATTCAAGCTTCCAAAGGAGAAAAAGATAGTTGTTATCTCTCTCTTGTGGCCACAAAGGAGGGTTCATTTGCAAGAGAAGAGAGGAGGAAGATCAAGGACGTGTTCCTACACCTCCAAGCATACAAACTCCCAACCTAAAAGGTTGAGGTAAAGTTTTTCATTATATTTTGGAGTTTGTTTACATTGTAGGTAGTTTGTGGTTAGATTTTGCTTATTATATATTTATACCACTAATTTATATGTGAATCCTTGGAAAGCCATTCCAAGAAATAAAACCCTTATGAACCTCACTTATATTTCCCTATTCTAGAGGCCTTACTTAGTTGTGTGATTTACTTGCATACTTGCCTTCATTAGAGGCATTCACAAACTCCCTTGGTATTAAGTAAAGACCATGCACTTGGTATATTTGGCTAGTTAAGAGTCATTCTCCACATTGGATTGGAAACTATACTCAAAAACCATTCTAACAAGGTATGTCTCATACCCTAGTTCCCTTAAGATTGGTGTTAGTGGACCTAGAAAGTTACCTAAAATACATAGGTCTATCAGCACAGACACCTCGTTGTAAAATGGGTATAACTTCTTCTAAGAAACTCTTAATTGCACATTATTTATTTTTATAAAAAGTTGACTCATAGATATTTCCATCAAGGTATGATATGACCCCCAATTATCTTGAGGTTTGTGTTAGTGGGCCTGCAAAAGCATTATAAATGTGAAATTATGATAACTTTCAAACTTGACAGGTTCGAGGCCCAACTTGGGTCTTACACTTCTAGCTTAGTCTAATGGATCCTAAACTACTCTATGATCTATTTAATCATATGAAAGGATAATTTTACCCTTATAGAATAAAATTACCATTTTACCCTTAAAGCATAATACATGGCATTACACTAGTAGTCCTTGCTTTAGATTTCTTTTTCTTATTGCACAAGCTTCTTTGAAGCCTAGGTGGCCTAAATGCCCCATTCTGGTTGGCAACTTGTTCCTCTGCTTGGTCCCGTAGCATAATGGGAACTCCCGTGAGTGTTATATATACTGTAGTCAGATTCTGGCTTTCTAGTGGTGAATGAGGATTTTCAATATTTGTGCCTATAAATGTATACAAATGAGACTTTCCTTGTGTTGGTTATCGTGTGAATGTTGTCATTTTCGCGAGTGCATATTCTTGCGCGAATGGGAAACATCATATTCATTCGTGAGACTCATCTACAACAGAGGGTCCATAGGCTAACCCGGGTCACTAATTTTTGTTTTCTTTTGGCGGTTAAGGTCCATTGGTTGAAGATTAGTCTCAGTCTTAGGCGTCCAAGATTCTCTCCTCTTCCACATCTGTAGTCGCCTATAATGAGGAATACTTCTCCGTGAATTAATGACTTTAATTTCACATGTGGGTTCCAAGCCTAGTGAATGTGAATGACCATGTTTATTTGCGCAGTTCAACAGTGGCTAATGGAAATCTAAGACTTCACCCAAATCAACTACTTGTATTTTTTTGAGGTTTCAATGACCTTTATGTGGCAATTCAGATTAAACTTACATACCCACTGTTTCTTTAAGTTATTCAAGGTGATTTGGGGAGCATAGCCCATCGGTTTAGTTAGTGTTAGTCCAAGTTTGCCCACACTTATGGATGTGTCATCTTTAACAGATACAGGCATTACTGCAGCCACATGGGGTGAGACCGAAGCCTCAACCCCTAGTGATGTCAGGAAGACCAGAGCCTTAACCTTTAGTTAAGAGATAAAAACTCTAACCATATATGTCTTTTGGGAGACCAAAGTCTCAACCCTTTGTTAAAAGACTGAAGCCTCAACCATAGATGTCTTTTAGGAGACCAAAGCCTCAACCACATGAATAGACAATGGTGGTGGGGAGACTAAGCCACAACCCATGTTTTTGATATAGTCAAATGCCCTCGTGGTGAACAGGTGGAAGGTCCCACAGTTGTAACTTTATTGAGGGACCAATAAAAGAGGGTAACACCCATTTATATAATGGAACTTAAAAGGAGATGAGAGGAAAGTATAGTCCTACTAGGTGTGCCAGAAATTTGTAACACTAAATTTTAAGCCGTGTATGAGGTGAAATTTGTTGAACAAATTACCTAGTCATTTACGGGGTAGTTTATTATTTTTATAGGTGGGGACCAATACTCTAAGCTTGAGAGACTTGTTATTTACTACTATTCAACACAACAAACCTCTGATTAACCTTAAGTTTATTAGTTTTTATTATAAAGAAGAAGTTGAATGAATATAAAGAAGAAAAGGGGAAGAAGAGAAGATAATAATTCTTTTTATTTAATAAATATGAATATACACTTTGTTGTTCAAACACTGGCAAGTTTACATAGCCATAGCTTGGTTTGTCATTAAGCTTTTTGTAGTATCTTCATTGGAGAAATCGCAGAGGTATAATGAACTTACTTTCTTCTTTTGAAAGAGAGGTGAACTTGTGGACTTTCAGAGGAATAGAGTAGAGCTTGTCTAGATATTGAGAGCAATGTTTACTTGAAAACTTGAGTCTGATGGATCTTCAAAACTTCTTCAAACTTCTAAAAGACTTTCTTTCTCGTGCAGCCTTTGAGGTATTTATATGCACAAAAATGAATTAGAAAAGAGTCCTTATTGAGGAAGAACTCTATCTCATTTATGGTTACCATATTGGAGTGGGATTCTTCAATCCTTATCCCAGACATATAGGTGTTTCTTCTACATGATAATGCACTTTCTTCAGTCTCCTAGGTGATTAGGGAACTTATACGAATCGTGGTTATCCAGAATAACCATCCTGGAAGAAGATAACATCGAATTTCAGTTTCTGGTTTACGTGGTACGTGGACATGAACAATACATTCATGCACACTTTTGGTAGCAAATGCAGATATCTACCACCCTTTAATTCTGGGCGAATGAGATAGTCATACTCCATTCGCTGGACGAATGTCAACCCTTAAAATGTACCAAATGTCAAGTAATTTAGACATTCACGCACTTTAGGTTTCTATGCAGATACAGAGATCCAACTATACAATTAACTAATTCAAATGGAGTGAATTAATGTAGATTCACATTATTTTCAATAATAAACGGATTATTCTAAATGGACAGGACATATAATTGAATTGGATCCACTTAAATCCTTAAATCCATATTCGCCTTTAGCAAACTGAATGTGGATTGATCCGGTCCATTTGCATCATAGGGTGACTCAGAGGGTGATGCAACTAGAATTACTGTTACCATGTACCTGAATAATCAATGCAATAACTTAAAAAAATGATTTATACACTACATGGCCAATTCAAAGAATTAACAGCTCATATACCATTCGCCCTCAGTTCGCTCTAAAGGACGAGTGCTCTCTCAAGAAACACAGGCACTAAGGTTACAGCCGAGGTAGTATGGCTGTCAAACTGGCTAAGCTGGCCGGGCTAAGGACACTCCAAGTCCAGCCCAAAAGACAATACTTGGGTCCAAACTTGACTCAAACCTGAACTCAATCCGATACGGTTAACCTGAACTCTTCCCATTATAAAACAACAAGCTTTAGGCCAAGTTCGGGCTGCCGCCCGAACTTAACAGCTCATGGGTTGTTATCTATACAAACTAACATATTAATAAAATATAAAATGACATATAATTATATATTCATGGCCATGCACATCTAATGCACCTAATGACAATACACAGCATAGATATTATATAAGGGTTACTCCGTGGGGTGCCATGCATGTCGCTCTATAGCATGAGTGTTGTACGTTACCTGCCGAAGGTCCCTATGTTAACTACCAAAGCACCAAGCAAAGGCTTCACCTCCACCCACTCTTGCCCATGCTGCACTTGTAGTCCTTGTAGTAAACCGTTAATACAGTTGGATCAGTGTGTGCTGGGAATCCCAGCGGGCAGTAAGGGTTGTAGTGGCTCACAGTGTTCCTCCATTCTATACATTCCATCTCCTTCAGTCTCCCCAACCCCACTCCAAACCCCTCGCACATCTCCATCAGTGGCTCACAATGTCATGGTTGATGACTTGGAAGAAGCCCCACGTTTTTCGAGTGCATTTATTCTCTTTCGTGTCTGGACTTCCAATGAGGGCTGCGTTGCAAAGGATCGTCCTCACAGTCAAAAGGAAATCCTCTAATCTTTGAAATCCCTCTACAATCCAAACGATCCTTATCACATCCACCAATGTCAATGACTTTTTTTCACCCTCATCCTCAGCCTGTTGGCCGCCTCCGTGATTGGAAGTGCTGATCTTATCTCAACCACCTCGATTATAACTCCACCAATGTTTGTATCTTCAGACATTGCAGGTCCCAAGCCCGGATAAAGGAGGAGGGTGGCGTCAGGTTGAGAGCTGGCCTTAAAAAACTACTCAAACCACTTTGTACGTGGTTGGACTTGAGTCTGGATCTGTTGTGTTCTGTTATCCGGCAGATTTGCTGGGTAACCAAGACAAAACTTACACCGATAGAGTCCTAGTTAAAACAATCACCTATAAAACTAATGTCAGTTAGCTGAGATTTAGATAAATAATATCTTAATTAAGCAATTAGCAGCCTATACAATCTTCTCTCTTTAGTTATGGACTCATTGAATTGATTCACTTTGTTCATCGGATCGTTCTCCAGTATTGCACCCACTATGGCCATTCTAGTACTTCTACTGAGGATTGCGTAAGCTTAAAGTGAATGAATTAATGCTTACACTATTTAGCATTCTTCTAAGCTATTTCTCCTCTTATGGGCACTTATAGGAAGAGAGATTACCCTTGACATACTTCTTTTAAGTCTAATAATTGAGGCGGCCGCATAGGAGCCAGTGTTCAAGGTGACGCTGCCTCAATCAGTTTATTTGTCTACGGTCTCAATAGGAAGTGAAAAGCATATCAACAGTATTCCAACAATGAGAAGAATAAAAGAATCTAAAGGGTATTGTTTTTTTCTTAACATCCTATACAATATTTTCAATTATGGATATTGCTGTCACGCACATTTTGTGTATGAAACCAACATGAAAAGTAAGGAAAATTACAAATTTTAAAACTTATGCTATGTCTGTTTGCAAAGATTTTGATAGAAAATGTGAGAAAATAATTTTTTTTGGGAAAAACTTATGTTTCACAATTGAAAAAGGATCTCCTACACTTACATTTGTCGGGGAGGACGTGGAGGAAAAGAAAATTTGGGTGTAAGAGATCCTTTTCCCATTGTGAAACATAACTTTAATTTTATGAAGAAAAAATTTATTCTCTTACACTTTCTTCCAGTTTCTGTCAAAATCTTTGCAAACAGACAGCTTAGAAATGAATCTCTTTGGTTACACCCTTTACCCTTTATATAAACATAGACCTCTGATTAACAATGTTCAAGATGAGGGCCTAATGGAATACTCTTCCTTGGATATGTTGGTATAGGTTTTTTTTTTTTTTTTTGGAATTCGGACTTCAAGTTTTATTGACAATAAAGAAAACTATGGGTGAACAAGGACTGGGCCATGGTAGGCCCAGGCCCAGGTTTGTTACATTGCACTTCGGCCTTGGGGCCAGCGTTTCAGAAATATTAACGCCTGGCCCTAGTAATTTTATTGGCTCAGCACATCAATTTGAGAAAAGGTTGTTTGTAATAAAAATTAAACTCAAAACCCTCTCACTTAGTAAACAAATACTCTAACCAACTAAACTATGTAAGTTTACTTGTTGGAAAATGAATAATAAACAATAAAGTATTGATCTAATGGATACCTATTTTTTTTATTTAAAGACTGTTTTTACAGTTTAACGCTATGCACCTAACCTTTGTGTGCAAGACACCATAGGACATGTAAAATCCTAGACAACATTTGTTCCCATATATATATATATATATATATATATATGTCTAATTTGATTTGGAAAAATATCACACCAATACAGATTTAGCATGAAGCATGATGCCTAACAACGTGCTTATCTACAATGTGTTTAGTGTACAGCCTCCACCAACCCCTCTATATTTAGTGACATCCTTGTTAGGCATTATGTTCCACGTCGATTGGTACTGGCTTCCGTATTAGCTACTACAAAAGCAGCCATTTGTAAGATTTCCAAGCCATTCAAATTCCTTTGCTACATAACTTCTTTAGCGAACCTATAACCATAAGGTAATCAATCATGACGATGAAATATTTTAGTGATTTTGTTAAGAAATTTGGATTAAGTGAAATAAAAAATATAAACTTTGACAAATTTTTTTCTTTTTTCGAAGCCATTTAATTATACAAATATTTTATATAAAATTATTATTATTCATTGTTACATAAAACACGTGTATATAGAAAAATTAAATAGTAGTTCTTTATTTACTAATATTAGTAATTATTTCCACTAAAATCTTCAACTCTAAAATCAAAGCAAAACTTGGCTAAAATATATTAGGCAAAATATTATTATATCATTTTGATCAAATCGGAAATTTGCCCATTTTTGCGAAATTTGATTTTCAAAACACATGGCAAAGTTCAACACAATAATCCTTGCTATGCCCTTAGGATTTGGTATGAACAAGGCATGAATGAACAAGGTCCAAATGGCATAGGGGTGGACACATCAGCACTAAAAAGTGAAAAGTGCCCCAAAAAAGTGTAAATCACTTTTTCAGTGCTGATGTGTCCGACCCTGACACCATTTGGACTTTGTTCATTCATGAAGGGTTTGTACCTAATCCCATCCACTTGCAATGTGAAAAAAAAAAAAATAAACTTTTTAAAAGGGGAAGGATCTACTACACCCAAAACAGTATGTTCCTTTGTATCTCCATGCCATAAGCTGACAAGTGATGTTTTTTTAAATTTGATGCCTCTTTCAAATGTGGAGAAAATGTTCATTTAAAAACTTATTTTAATGGTTTTAACCCTATGAACCCCATTTTATGGGTACCTATTTTTTTCGTTTGAAAACTGTTTTTACAGTTTTTACCCTTTACACCTCACCTTTTGTGTGTGGGGACATGGGGGCATATTGTTTTGGGTGTAGCTGATTCTTTTCATTTACAAAATCTATTTTTATTTGAAAAGAAATACTAAAATCTTCAAAGGTTGCCATAATAGTATAAAGTACAATGCATAGTAGCTCATAAGGCTGACATAGCCTACACCAACATGTGGGCAATCTAGAATGTGGTCCGCCAAGTAGGAGGGTGCGTTGGTGGAAGATGTTGCCCAATGAAGAATATTCTAGTGTGACTCTGGTCCAAAAAAGAACATTTTTCTCAAACAAATTATGGGTATGTAACCAGATTAGCAATATAGATCATTTAAACTTTGACTTTCTCATGTTCACTATACAACTAAACATAGCCTAGAGAAAAACCCTAGTGTTTACCTATGCAGAGGGTGGTACAATCTAAATAAGATTGGGCCTTGGGTAGGCTTGTTCTCGGGCCCGGCTCTGGCTGGGCTAAGGTAAGCCCAAGCCTGGCCCTAAATAATGGTCGGGATTTAAGTCCAGCTTTGGCCCATGCTGGGCTCAACATCAAGCTGAGATTTTTTTGGGCTAAATGTTAGGCTAAGTCAGACGGGTTTAGGCTGGCTTTGGCTCATACTCACGCCTAAAGAAAACACTATGATCTTGCATTTAGGGTTAAGTGTGGCATCTTTAAGACCATAAAAAGTGTTTTTCTCTCTAGCAACAAACTATAGTTAATAGGCAAAATCAAAAGAATGCCTTAGTGTTTTAGACATGTGAAAGGCCTTTGAGATACTCTGGAACTCTAGAACTTTGTCTTATCACAAGCGATTTCTCTTAGTTAAAGTCTTCAAAAAGACCCTTCCTTAATGTAATGAAGGAGTATTTATGGACTTTGAGGTGTAATTCATCCACACCCTCGATTAAGTCTTGATTAGATTTCTTTGCCTTCTTGGTGTTGTGTTTGGTTGTAGCCTTTCTGTTTTGAGATAAAAACAATTTAAGGAATTCTTATATCCCTTTATTGGTATATCTTTCATTGGTTGGTTAGAGAATTAATTTAGTCAAATCCTCATTCATGCAGGTCCCATGTAGGGATTGTTTATTTTTGGGCATGTCAATACGATAAGCATGTGGACTAGGTGCTCCATGGCTTAATGATGCAAACCCAGACCTTGACCCAATGGGCCTATCCCCTCAACTGGGCCTAATTTTTTTATTTAAGGCCCATGTATGGTTTCAAGGACTTTTTTTTCCGTAGGAGTCTACCTTGACTACACCTAAGGTTTGTTCATCTTCCATCGACTTCTACTCTTGTTGCCTATAACTTGATTGTGCCTGGTTGTTGAGATGCAAGGTAGACTCCTACGGAATAAAATGTAATTTGTCTTACTCAAATCACTTCCAAGTTTCCGGTTAGATTCCACACCCGGATTATGAAGTCAATGGCATCCCATAATCTAGCTGAGTGGTAGTACTTGAGAGAAATAACATGAGTATCTGTAATGGGGTGTGGGTAGACACCAAACAACTTTGTGAGACGTGATGAATTGAATGCACTTTTGGCAGGACCCATTAGTAAGAAACACTTGCTTCAGTCTTGTGTACGGTTGCACATGATACATAGTGTAGCAGCCATGGAATAAATGGAACATGGCACTGTTAGACACTTCAAAATTCATTAGATAACTAGCATGACTTTTTTTCATTATAGTAGTAGATTTAGTTCCCTGAATTGTGTTCTCTTGCAGAGGACCGTTGCTTGCCATGAATAATAGAAGTTGGTGATCACATCTAAAAGTAGAACTAGGCAGCGGTTAGTGAATTTATGAAACTCTAAATGTTATGTGTGATGTGGAAATAAAGAATTTCACCGACTTCATTAGTTTGACTACTCCTCGCTAATTTCCATATGCAGCCAGCCAAACTTTCATGAAACCTTGTCAAGCAAAGCGTACAAGTTCTCATTTTCTTGTGAGTCACGGCACCAATAGCCAAGCGAATCCCACGACAATATTTCAAGCTCATATCTCGTACTTACATCTAGCATCGACTCAAGCCACCTATCAGCACCATAATTTGATCTGATAGGAACCTAGTCTTTGCCCCACAAAATTTTCAAATTCTTGGCTTTAGGAGATCTAAAATGGAAAATAGGGCCCACCGGGGGACTCTAGATAATATTTAGGTCAATTCTATAAAGTTTACCAAAAACCCAGAACTAATAACTGATTTGATAAAAAGTGCATTTTTCTAAGAGAGTAGACTTTATCCAAACATGTATCAAAGAAAATACATTATTTCTAAAATCCATTTTTGGAAATATCCAAATAGACCATAGCATGTAAGAATATATCTAGAATATTCTCTCTTGTGCTTTCCAAAGTGCCATTAAGTTACACTAAATCCTGAAAAATGCCCTTTTCTCCTAATTACTATTATACCCTTAGGTAAAATGACCAAAAGCCATATAAGGTTACATCATCTTTAATGTAACCAAGGGGTAAGGGTCTTCCCACTTCTAGAAAATATCCCACTAATTTTGGAAATCCCTTCCAAATTAGAAGAATTCCTCTCCACCAAGAAAGGAATCTTCACTAACCTTAAAGATTTCTCCTACAAGTTTAGAGGAAAACTCTTCATTAAAGGGAGGAGCTCAAGAAGAAAAACAAAAAGAGGAAGAAAAATGAGCATGAGAAGAGGATGATCAAGAAGAAAGTAGAGAATTTTTTTTCCAATTGTGAGTATTTCATCTTCTCTTAATTTTTGTAGAGAATTCATGATATGTTAGAATAGAAGTAAAAATAGATTAGCATGCTTTAATTCTAGATAATTTTATTGCTAATTTTTATGCTCTTGATTGAATGTAAACTTGATTTTCCTTATGCCTTGTTTGGATGATAGTTCATGTTAAGTTTAATATATTTATTATGAATTTACTGAAAATGCATGGGATCATTTGGATTTAATACGAAAAGCATGTCTAGATCTTGATTAATTTTATTTAATTGCATGAATCCTTTAGATCTAGAATTTTAAATTGATAGTCTTGGTTTAATTTCATTAGATCTATTCAATTCATATTTTCTTGGCTAATTTTGGACTTATGGAAGGTTGATTGTGGGTATTCAATTCTTGGATTCACCCAAGACTTAAGAGAGCTTTTGTTGAATCCATGAATGGTTAGGAAGCAAGTTTTATTATGATTATCCTCTATTAATTCTTTGTATTTTCATGTTTTAAGAATAGATTTAAACTTTTTCTAATTTTCTTCCTCTTTACCTTCCACAGATTAACAATGGAAGATAACATATTGTTTTTCTCCCTCTTCTTACCTCCATATTATATCCTCCAAATTATTGAGAGCCACCCTTCACACCAAATACCCGGAGCATTGGACCAACCTTGATCATTTCTTGAACTAAGATAAGAAATCCAGCATTCCCTAATTCTCATATTTCAAGATTAGACTCAAAGTATATGGGCTTGCCTCGACTAATTTTTACACTCATCCTATGTTGGACACATAATATTATCAAGTGATACCTACATAAACACCTCAAAACGTTAGGATTATAACCACACTTATATTAAGGATTATTGATTAAAGCTCTCAAATATTCAAAATTGACTTATCAACTAGACATTAACCTTTGACATAATTGCAGATTTTAAGAAGGTACTTAGATATGCAAGACATTCCAAACGTTGTTTGTCTTTCAATACTATAAACCTTATCCACCCTAGATAGTTATTATTGATTGTTCGCAATTCATTTGTTTTTCCTTCTTTTCCTTGATGAATTTCTTTAACAAACTTTCCTCTCTCTCTCTCTCTCTCTCTCTCTCTCTCTCTTAATGATTTTGAATAAATAGATA
>JAOXJP010218872.1:0-25681 GCA_025762735.1 Platanus orientalis
GCTTTGATTGTGCCAGCCTCCTTGGGTGTGTAGCAGACCCTTGGGCGATCCTAGGGTGTGGGCCCACTTCAAAAAAAAAAAACTTCATCAAATAAAAACCAAAGTCTAGGTTTTCCTAGGCAGGCGACACCTCTATCTGGAGTTGATTTTTTTTTAAAAATTGGAAACTCCAATTTTCAGACACTCTAACCTTGGAACTTGATCACTCTCATTCCTACAGACATTAAGAAGAGGATTGGCATCCGAAACATGTATTGATTTTTCTCTTTGACTCCTTTGCCAAATTCCCTAAAATAGTGTTTCTGTGGATTTTGTGGCATATGGTTTGGAGTTGAATTTTCGATTATCAATCACCCTAACCCTATTTTTTAGGCCTAATACATTATAAACCTATCTTTAGACCTTTTTGGCTATTCCTTGAGTTTATTGGATTGTTCTCTTTTATTATGACCTAATTTGGGTAGCTTTTCGATGAAATTTTCAGTTATAATATTTTTCTGGGCATAACCCTAATTTTCCATTTCCTAATTTGGATTGTTGTTCAAGCATATTATTTAGGTCTTTAGTTATTTATTATTTTGTAAACCCTAATTCGTCTAATGCATACTGGAATATAACTCATGAACTGCCTGAATTTGGATTTGAATTGTGCAAGTTGGAATCTCGTTTATTTCTCTTTATTACTTTAGTAATTTTATTCCTATCTCCTGTATACACACTCATTATCCTACATGCATACTGTATTAGATATTTCACTACTGTTCAACAATCTTTACACTATATTTTGTCTTAGGTGTATATGTTTTCCCATTGTATATATATATATATATATATATATATATATATTATGAATCCATTGTAAATAGTACTTTTTAGCTCTAGCAATGGTTTTCTGGATAGTACTAGGGCTGTCAACTATCTGCCTAAGCATTTGTCTCTTTTTCATATTCGATTTGTGTAAGGCGAATGTTGATGCATCTATATCTGATTTGTTTAAAAATTCACTTCGTTTAACAAATATTCGTTTATAAACTAACTGAATATGGATATATATATATATATATATATATATATATATTCTAAATTAATGTTATATATAAGATGATAGATATTAAAAGGGCGGCTTGGCCCAACGGTAAGGCTTGCCGTAAGCGTCCCTGTGGCGTAGGTTCGAGCCATGGAAATAGCCTTTCCAGAAATGGGGGTAAGGCTGCGTACATCTTGCCTCCCTAGACCCCGCATTAGCGGGAGCCTTGTGCACTGGGTTGCCCTTTTTTTTATAAGATGATATACATTAAAAGAATAAAATTGGATTTATGGAATAATATATCTATATTTTAGTACCAAACCCTTAGCTGAAACCTTACAGTAGCCAACTCCCCTTCTCTACTTAAACTTCACCGACCATCTTCCAACCTTATAGTTACTAGGTTCTTATTATCTTCATAATCTTTATCCTAATCATCATCATCTTCACCTCCATTCTTGAATTAGCAACATAAAAATCTTTAACATTTCTTCTTCTCTAGTGTGTTCAGTCTCTGCTCTTCTTATTACTCTTACTAATTAATAGTTCCATCTCTCTCTACTTCTCTCCCTTGCCCCATGTTTTAAGCCCCAAAATATATGTGCCACCACTCAAAACTTAAATTTTTTTTTTACATGAAGTGTAGTTGGATATATTTGGGTTCGTATCCGATATTCGTTTAAGTAAACAAATACGAATACTATTTTTAAATATTCACAAATATCTAAATTGGTATCCAATACGCGATTAAATAAACGAATACAAATATGAATGTATCTATATCTACTTCAAATTCTCTTTGTTTATAGCCCTAGCTAGTACAACACGTAATCACTGATTAGATTAGCCTTGTAAGGTTTCTTAACCTCTCAGCTTCAGCTCTTGCCTTCTCTAAGGCTATAAACACAACCTTCATTGTAGAATGGGCTTCACTTGTCTCTTTTTGTTAGATTTGCAAGAGACTACACCACTACTGAGTATAAATGCATAACTATTCATGTATTTGGTATCAAGAGTATCCAATATCCAATTTCCATAACAGTAGCCTTTAAATAATATGGGTGAACCACGACAACACAATCTATAGCCAAATTTACTTGTCATATATCTAAATTATCTAACTACTACAGATTAATGGGTGTTATTAGAGTTATGGGAATATCTATTCATTCTACCCATTACACAAGCTATATTAGGTTGGGTATAGGATTGAGTGGACCGAGGTTCAGTGATATTATTTGTTGACAATAAATTAATCAACTCTCCCAAAACCTTAAGGTGTTAAGAGATACACAAATTAATATACTTCAACACCCCCCAGGAGGAACACTGTTCTCTCCTAGGAACACACTTGGGGAGCTAGGCATGGGTCCACACAATACGTTCACACGCATACAACACTACATCCGGGAAAATACTTCCACTGGGATTTGAATGCATGACTAAGCCTGCTCTGATACCATGTTGACAGTAAATTAACCAACTCTCCCAAAACCTTAAGGTGTTAGGAAATACACAAATTAATATACTTCAACAGCTACAATGTTGCAGATCATCACCGAAGGCCAGACTTTGCCGAAACCTGAAAAGATTCCAGCTTGAGCAAAACCCCAGAAGTGAACCAGATCAAGATCAAGGTCCAAGCAACCATCAAACCCAAAAAGTACATACAAGTCTTCAATCCTTGGACCTCCACCACATCGTCCTCCAATTTTGAAGAACCCAAATCATTCCATTGGAAGTTGTGATGAAGAGTGACTGCCATCAAATTCCCTGAGAAAATGATGCGGACAACATTATGCGACCTATCTATGTGCCCCCACATAAGAGGGCCATATTTAAATTCCAATGTCATGTGGGGTTAATAAGTATCATTTAGGGGCGGGAAATACACTTGTAATAAGGCTAATAGTGCCAATTGTTTTATAGGATTTTAGTAGAGGGTACATAGGAATAATAAGGCTGAAAAGCCAAGGAAAATTGGAGTAATCTAAGCCTAGTCGACAACCTTGATTTTTGTCTGCTAGTGGAACCCCAAAGTCAATAAGAGAGGCTCACATAGAGTGCTAGTCGACAGCCCCATTTCCCTCTTTGTTTTAGTAGTTTAAAATATGGGAAAGTGGGGTATTTAGTAAGTTTTAAGTTTTAATATGTCTTAGGCATCAAATTTGAAGTTTTTAGTAGTTTCTAAATTAAGAAAGTAAGTTTTTAGGTCTTAGAATTTAGTAATACTTGGCCTTCAAGTTTAAGTGTTTTAGCAAGTTTCTAATTTTGTACTTTCTAATTTCAATAGGTTGTAAGCTTGTTTAAAGGCACCAATCCTTACGAATTAAAGCAGTGAAGAATTAAAAAAAAAATTGTGTATGAACTTGGTGTTCCAAGTGTGGGCCACGGACTTGGTATCTCTCCTTCTCCAAGGGTTGACACCAATCATGGCTCCCCCACTCTCTTCTTCTTCCAAAGGTATAGCCACAAGCTCCTTCTCTTCTTCAAAGTACATCTCTTATCGTTCCCTATCTCCCTCTTAGTCTCTTCCTATCTTTCTTTCTTTCTATTCTACTCACTTCTTCTTCCTCCTCTTAATCCTGTCCAGAATTTTCTAGGTTACCACACCCTAGAAATCACCCCCTCTAAAACCCCTCTTATTCTTCTTTTAGGGTTTCAATCCCCTTTGGGTACCCTAATAAACCCCTGCAACTCCTCTTTGATCCCCTCTTTCATTCCCCTTCAAATTCAAAATATTCCCTGTAGATTCCAAGAACCACCATTAATGAACGAAGCTTCAAGTTTTCTAAAATTCATTGATTTGAACTATCTAATCTTACTGAAATTTCATGAAATTTGAACTGTAGAATCTCTGTACATGTCAGAACTTACCCTAGAAAATTTAGAATTTTCGGATGCATCAGAAGGGTATTTTGGTAATTTTTGGACTTTCTATCCAAAATTACATAATTGCCCTTTTTGGTGTTATTCTCTATTTACTTCTTTTCTGCTCTAATTTCTTCTAATTCTTTTCTGATATTCCACTCACTATTTTTCTAAATTTTTGTGGCTACTTGAGTGAGTTTTACTCTATTCTTGATATTTACTTCCGCACTTCAAATTTTGGGCCATTACTTGAGGTTCTTGGGATATCTTGCACCATTTTTGGTATCAAAGCTTTGTGCTACATCACTAACTGGCATTCCAAATTATTTCATGTCCCTCTTTGTAATTCCTTCTCAAATGGCCAACAAGTTGAATGAGTTGCAAAGGAAGTTCTTGTGGAAAGGATTGAAGACGCAACTAGTTCTCACCTTGTGGTTTAGGAGCAGGTATGCTCTGAATGGGTTTGAAGCATTTGGTAGATACAAACAAAGCTCTTTTACGCAAATGGTCGTGGCGAATAGGACAGGAGGACAGCTAGTGGAGATCTATAGTGGTTGTGAAGTAAGGGATTAATGATGTGGGACCTGAAGGAGGTAAGGGGCACATATGGGAGGAGTGGTTGAAAGGGGATAATGAACCGGTTGCAGCCAATTTAAAGGTGGCATTCATTATGAGGTGGGTAATCGCTACAAAATCGGATTTTGGGTTTATAGGTAGTGTGGGAGATGCCTTGATGGAGGTTCTCCCAAAAGTGTATGGGTTGGCTGTCAACCAAAATGTGAAGATTGTAGACTACACCACTTGGAGCCATGACAGGGTCGTATGGAAGTAGGTGTTGAGGTCATCAGTGTTGGATTGGGAGCTGCCCTCGATTTTCATCCCATTGGAGAGGTTGGAATCTTGTCAGCGTAATCTCAGGGCTATATGGAAGATTATCAGCAAAAGCGTATAATGTTCTTTTAGAAGACTCCCTGTATGTGGAGGTTCCGTGGAAGGAGACTTGGTTCCATTCAGTGCCAACAAAGATCAATTTTTTTATATGGACTACGCCCCATGGAAAGATCTCAACAATGGACAATCTTAGAAGGAAAGGTATGGTGCTTACAAATATTTCCCTCCTATACTATCACGATAGGGAATCAATATCCCACTCTTTGCTGCACTTCCCTTTTGCTTTTAAAATATAATGGGTGGTACCTACGAAGTTATGCAACCTCTTGGCGAGTTGGAGATCGGCGGCCTTTAATGACAGAAAGAAGATGATTTGGCGTATGTTTCTGATTGTTGTTTGTTGGTCACCTTTGGAAGGAGAGAAGTAATAGAGTCCTCAATGAAGCAGCTGATCCGGCATTCCAAGTGTATCATAGAGCAAAGGAGAAAATAATGTCTTCGTCCAGGTTCTGAATAGGGGTGTAGGGGAAGGAGATGGAAGTCTTGGTACTTGGCTGTTGTCGTTAGGCAGAGGTAGCTAGTTTTTTGCATTGTGAGGGGTTCTTTTTGTGGTCTTTGTTGCTTTTTGTTGTCGTGGGGATTATTCATCCCCCCCCCTTTTTTGTTTCCTCCTTTCTGAATAAATTGATTTTTTTCATCAAAAAAATATGCTAAAAGACAAATTAAAAAATAAAAAGACAGCTTCCTAGATCTAGTAGACTGAATTTAGAACTTCCTTATCTAACTAAACTCTATAAGAAAGTTTCCCTAGAAAATATTAGTAATTTCTCCAATAAGAATAGTCATTCAGAGAATTTAGAAACCTCCCAGGTTTGAATTTTTCTACAGAAAATTAGAGTTGAATCCTTCAAACTTGGTGGTATATCTGCATGAGAAAAGATTGGAGAAGAAGAAGAAAAGAGGGAGAGAATAGTATAGGTATGAGATAAATTGTATGGAGAGTATGTCTACTCCATACACTGTTCTGGTATTTAAATATTTATATAAAATAAATAAATTATATCATATGGTATAGTGGCACTAGGATGACCACCTCCAGTACAACCACCACCCCGACCTCCTCCAAGATCATCTTTGGAAAAAGCAAGATTGCTCCTGAGGTCACCCATGGAGATCCCAACAATTCTCCTTAGTAAGTCTAGTGCAACCACAATGCTCACACTTGAGCTTATCTCTATCATCTGGAACATTACCAAAGGGACCTCCACGACTATGGGTACCACCACCACCACGACCTCCCCTCTGAGAAGAAGAGGCTAAAGCTGATTTTTTCCAAAGTAGGAGCCATACTTATAACACCATGTCTTCTCTCCTCTCGATGAACATGTGAATAAATTTCATTTTAGGATGGTAGAGGTTCTTTCCCAAGAATATAAACCCTAACTTGCTCATATTCTTGATTTAGACCAGCTAAAATTTTAAAAATCTGAATCTCCTCCATCTTGTAGGCAGTGGTGTCTCTAACACATGATGGACAATAAGTGATATAGTGCTCTAACTCCTCCCACGTCTTTCAAAGTGAGGAATAATATTTAGAGGGTGAAGATTTTGTTGCTTGAATTGAGCAATATTGTCGTAGCTCATAGACTTTTGTTGTGGCCAATTTCTAAGTATGTCTGGGATATGGCATCTCATATCTGTTGGACTATCTCAAGGAACAAGTAATGGCCACTAATTTTGGGTTTCATAGAATTCAACAACCAGCCCACAACAGTAGCATTCTCAGTCTTCCACTTTCGATACTTGAAATCTCCAAGAGTGGAAATCTCTAAATGTCGAGTTAGATAATCCTCCTTATCCTTCCCTTTAATATAAATGGGGGTAGATTTGGACCATGACAAATAGTTGCTGCCATCAAACTTCACGGTGGTAATTTGGAGGTGTGATAAATCACTAGATCGCAATACCAACACTTCCATCTGTCTGTAACACCATCCATGTTTGAGGTCTAGCTCACTTCTAACATTGTGTCTAGAACTTATGGAAAACACTAAGTCTCCAAACAAGCTGCAAATTGACCTCCACAGGTCACCAAATAACACAACTCCAAGAGGCTATACAGCCCACTTAACACAATCAAACAGACAAACACTACTACAGAAAAAATTCTTTGATTCCACATTCAACATCTGAAAAAACAGCACATATGCAAATCACTACCAGCAGCTACACAGCCCAATACAACACTTCAACATCAATTAAAGAGGTTGCTGCCATACATATAACTGAGAAAGAAAAGAAGGCCAGCCATAGATCCATGCACGAATAGAAACCTGCATACACTAATGCAATATATTGAGGTCACCACACGTCATTCACACAACAAAATCACTGAGAAGACAAAATCGAACCAGAGACATCGATGAACTGGGGTGGGGAGGAGGGGGGGGCGGTAACCTCTTCCAACAAAAATCCTTGTAGAAGGTTCAATATAGATACAAATGAAATGGGACTGGTTGCATCATAATCCCACAATAGAAATGAGTCAAAACGGTAGAAAAAATCTAACCAAACACCACTCGAACAAACACAGCATGCGAAATTCCCAAATCTAAAATTTTGTACAAAAAATCTTCCATTACCTCAAAACACTTTAGAAAAATCTCTATGTATAAATTAGAGATCTCTAAGAAACTTACATCCCTGAACTCCAATATTGGTATCTGACAACTGCTGACGTCAGCAGAAGAGGTGCAGCAGGTTTTCTACGATCTTGGGGCTCTGATACCAGGTTAACAGTGAATTAACCAACTCTCCCAAAACCTTAAGACGTTAGGAGATACAGAAATCATTATACTTCAACACCCATTACAACCATGAACCTTCCTCTCCACCAAAATTAAGGGCTGTACAACCCACAAACACCCACCGACTTTTACCAAAATACTGAAGGTAGGATGTGTAGAAAATTGCTGTCACAGCTCACTACCACAAGAGTAACAAAGAAATAAGTGGTTCGCTGTCTTTGCTTCATTTCATCCCATGAAGTACCATATATAAAAGCTTTCTTCCTATGCAGAGTCATAATTTATAATCTTGTTCATCAGAATATATATATATATATATATATATATCGAATATATTGTTGAACCATGATAAAATAAACAAGCCCATATCAAAAGTATTAATTTCTTCAAAATGTCCTAGGAAAAGAGCACGATTGATCACCACTAGAGAAGCATAGGACATAATGCATACCATCATTAGCCATTTCCAAACCCTAACCTGTACATACTCTCCTTCAAACTTGAAAAGTTAGGAAGGTTAGGTTTTTCTTTCTCTTTAATATCCCTGAAAACCTAGGACACCAACACCAACAGCCCCTCCCCCCAACCTTATCATAACACTCCACCACCAGCAATAGTTCGCTATACCTAATTCTCTATAACAATGTGCAAGACTCAAACATGATTCCCATACCATATATTATCTCAAAACCTATTTACTCACCCAAATCCACCCTATGCTTCCAAGGTTCTACCGTTAAATTTTTCACCCACCCACCCTAAGTTTCTAGTCCACAAGATGATAATTCCTTACCTCAACATTTTCTTGTCAAAAAAAGTCCATTTTAGACTTTCCAAGTTTCTCCATCACCACCGCTGGAATCAAAATCAAAATAAATTACATGGACATGTTAAAAACATTTAATGAGCCAGTCATCCTCCTTGGGAGGAGTTCCTTAACTTCCAAGTAACAAGCCTAAGCTCAAATCCTACAACTGCCAGATTCCACAAAGATTTCGATCTAGTGTACACCTCAATGAGAGGCCAAGGTAGATTAAAGGATAACTTCCTACCTTGCAACCAAGAGCAACCACCATCCCTCAGGATCTCACACTTAGACAAGCCTCAGACAAGACACCACTTGAAAACAACAAGATGTCAATAAGGGCCCACAACTGATCGAAGAAGCTGTGCACAACATTAGCGTGTCTTTAAATAATTGGCAATGGAAAATTAATGCACAGCTCAGAAACAATAAATCCTTCATTGAGACTTTCCACTTACTAGCAAGCCTACTTAAGGCTTCTGTAGATGTAATAAACAGGAAGACAGAATCACCATATCTCAAAGTACTTGAGATTCAAAAGTAACCAAGCAAAAAAACATTAACAAGAATCTAGAAAATCACTGATTAAATACAGGAGCAAATCAACCTCATCCAAATTGAGTCCAAACCCCATCCTACCTATCAGATAATCCGGAGAAAATTCTAATCAATGTGGACATGAGCATTTTTTTTATGTTTATCTAGTAAATAACTTCCAAAAGTAAAAGATTAATCTTGTGGTTAAGGCTGAGTGATAACTCAAAATTCTCAATTTGGCCAACAGCAGTTATTAATTCCCAAAATGGAGGGAGCAAATGCAGCCTATACGTGTGCCTGTGAACTTCAACCTATTTACAAATATACCTTCATCTGGGGAATGAGAGCAGGTCCTCCATAGGCAAAGGCTGTGTAAAGCTGAACAAGTGTTGCTCCAGCTCGTATCTTCTTGTATGCATCCTCACCGCTGGATCAGATGCATTGCAAACATGTTTCAGTTAATGGATTTGCATAGTAGGCATCAGGTTCATAATTAACAGAATATGATACTGTCACTGAGCCACTGATACTGACCTGCTAACACCCCCACAGCCGATGAGAGGGATCTTTCCCTGATAAAGTTACATAAATCATCACACATGCATGATAAATGTACTAGCAATTATAGAAGGAAACAAAATGCTGAGAATTTCAATAAGAGAATCAACCATATCCCAAGAAGGAATGCCGCATGGCAGCTTGGTAGACCATATAGATTGCTTCCTTATGACACAGCAGCATACGTGGCTGATAAAGTCTGAAGGAACCACCATTTAAAGATGGAATGCACTTATAGAAAATATAACATGCAAGGAATTAACTATATAGATGATCCTAATTATCCATTCCATCAAACTTCTTTTTGAACATTTGCTGTACTTTATCTAACCATTGAATTCATTAGATCAGGATCACCCTTGGCTCAGTCATTTGAGCCCTTAGGTGTGTTGCACCCAATGATTTTCTCCACCCACACACCCACCCCTCCCCCCCCCCCCCCCACAAATCCAAAACAAAAAAAAGTATCTTCCAAATAAGTAGACCATGTATTTATTACTGTGTCCGCAGAGGTTTTATTACTGTGTTAATGTGGCTTCTTAGCTTTTGCCATCCTCTTGGTAATATCTGTGCCCATAGCCCATGTTGCAGCTACGTTGTGCACCCAAGGCCTGGAACATGGTGTTTACAGGGGTAAAAGCATCAAAACAATGCCCAATTTGGAAAAAATAATAATAATAACGATTTACCCCTGCAAACACCTTGTGCCGGGCTCTGGTGCATGCAACACTGCCACAACACGGGCTGTGAGTCATAGGATCCCAAGGCTATCAGAAAACATATATGTGCTAAATGATGAGGAATAAGTTCCACGAAAGTGCATAGTATTATTAACATACCCTTGTCAAAAGATACATCTCCTTCAAGATATTCGTGGATAGACTAAAGAGAGGCTTCCCGCTTAAGCCACCAGACTCTTCAGCTACTGGGTACGTACTTACAGGATCTGGCCTTGAAATGGTTGTATTTGATATGATCTGAGGAGGCAGATTGTTAGAAGCCAACAACAAATGACATTATGATATAATATTTACTCTCTGCAACTTGGAAAGTAAAACAGAAGTAATTGAAAATAAACAGAAATATACAGGTCACTAAACCAAAAATGTATCATATCCCATGTAAAGTATTTATACATAAAAATTGTGGTTTATGCATCAAGGAATGTTCTCCGCTTTTCTTCTTCAGAAAATGAGAATTTTATAGGGAAAAGACTAGTAAATGGAATTCCCTACGTGCAAGAGTTAGAAAAGTATGTTTTAATTTTAGGTGAAGCTACAAAATCATTGAGAAAGGTCTCTAGCTGGCCTTAAACACAAGAATTATGGGAAATACACTAGAAGATCTAATTGACAGAAAGGTTGTATACAATGAAAATGGGTAACTTGAGGAACCAACAAGAGACTCCTATAGAATTCAAATTATTAGCATCAGAAGAGAATTATTGCAAAGCAATTGAAAAACAAAAAAGGGTTCTAAAAGGATCTAGATCTAGGGTCTCAGCTTTCAAGGGTTGAACCAAGAGGAGGAAAAAGAAGAACGGAGGAGGTGAAAACCAAATACAAATAGGAGAATACGTATGGAGAGTGTACCTGCCTCTTGCTACACTTCGGTATTAATACGAAATACAAAAAATACATGTATTTACAAGAAAGCCCTCATAAAGGGAAAAGACCAAAGCACCCTTACTTACACATTGTTTCCCACACTCGCCTTCAAGCTGGTATGTAGATATCAGTCATACCATGCTTATTTACAATTGGGTAAATTACATAATGGCCCCCTGAACTATCTAAAAATGTACAGATTCCCCCCTTGACTATCAATAATATTGTGGATCCCTTTCGACCAACACTATTGATTTTAAAAAAAACCCTGTTGTTTGTTGTCAGTCATTAACCGTTAGTAAAAGGAATCACGTGACAATAAATTATTTTTAAAACCCAAAACTACCCTTGCTACCCATTAAGTGTTTTATGATGACCAAAGTGCCCTTAGCTCAACCCATCCTCTCCCTCTACTCCGACTTCTTTCCTTGCATCATAACTGAGGGATGCCAAATTGAGTAAGACCCATTTGGCAAATGGGTGGGACATGGTCCAGGGTTCAATTTGGAATCGTTCCCTGCACTCAACACTGTCGGAAAATGACCACGTCTGGCAAAAACAGAAGCAGAATTGCTTGTTACCATTTTCACCACCACCACCGTCGCCACCGCCGCAGGGACGGCAGCTATAAAAGGTTGTCATCGTTGGTGGTGGAGGAGGTGAGACAAAGAAAAGATTCAAGATGGGAACTGGAGGGGTCAGCCTAAACAGAGGACTCGTAGAGGAGACATCGCTCGGAGATGGTGGAAAAATGGTCGAAGAAGACGAGAGTTGATAGTAGTGGGAAGGGAGAGAGAGAACAACTGATGTCACTGCCGCACCCTTCTGCTGCTCTTCTAACCAGATTTTCTCCAACTGGGCAATGCCAAGCCCTCTTTGAGGGATTTTCTTCTGCTAAAACTTCTTCGAAGACCGACCTACACCTCCACCACTATATCTCTGATGTTCTTCTTGTACCATTCTTCTTCTCTACCATCTAACCATAGAAAAATCTAATGGCAGCAAAATTTGAAAATGAAGAGAACCTAGATAAAATAAAATTCAAGGAGATACCAAAATCCCCATATTATAGGAGACGAAATCCAAATATGGAAGACCCAAAATCTTGCAAGTTTTGCTGTCAAAATCGGCTAGTTTAAAAACCCCACAAGCCCACCCAAGTAGTAACTTTGATGTAGAGAGATATAGGGAGAGAATCTGTTTTAAAGTTTTTGAATTCAAACTCCAAAAACTCTAATAATTTGAGAGTTGCAGATCTCTATACCTACTTTCTTGTTGGAGAGACAAATCAACCCAAACAAATAGTCTATTCAAACCATGCAAATCCTAGCACTTATCAAACCTTTTCCCATCCCTTTCCTCGCCTAGGCAAAGTCCTCGCTCCAGCTCCACCCTTTCTCTCTCCTACATTGACTCTCAAGAGCTGAAAACCCAAATCATAATTAGTGTTTTAAGAATCTCTCTCTCTCTCTCCATTAACGTTCCATGTAAAAAATGGCCATGCAAAGCCATACTCCTCTGCAAAATACGATTTCAAGTTCTAAAAGAAGGGAGATTGCCAATCTTGATACGTAGTGGAGGCATCTTTTGCTTCTTGTGCAAATGAAGCCACCACTTGCAGCCACCTCATACGGAGAGAGAACGACTGTCTCCGTTCAGAATTCGTTGATCTCTAACAAAACTGTTGGATAATCATCAATTTTTGCTTTTCCAGCAGCTCCAACAATTCTCTTGACCATTGCTTCTGTCAATGAACAAACTCCCATTAATTGCATAATATAACTATAACAACTATCTCATTAATCCCCAATAAAGGACAATAGATGAAATTTCTCTCTCTCTCTCAATTAAGAGACCATCTAGTAACTAGATGGCTTAGTTGGAATTAGAAGCTTGAATCTCAGCTCCAATCAGTTCAGTTGGTCTCTGCCTACCCACCTTGGTAAATCCATGGTTTTGAAGGAATTATAGCTCTCAAACACCCGCTTTGATCATCGAATCCCTGAACAACCCTCTTACCACAAGCTTCCCTTGAAGGACCTTGAATCCATCAGCTTCACCACGGTTTCCTGGCCAGACAGTAACATGCCCTTGTAAACCGAACCAAACCCACATTGCAAATCCTCGCTGCACAAAAGCATCTTCCAATGGGGTATCCCTAACCTGAGCAGTTCTCTGCTCGACACCTTTGTTGCAACCAAACTACAACCACACTCCTTGGCCCAATTATGCCCAAACCCACACAAGCTCTTCATCAACTTCCCCGCATAGGACCCATCCCCACCCAAACCGTACAAGAAATGGAATCCGAACGGCGGGAACTGCTCCAGCATTGACGGTATGTTGAGCCACAGGAACGCCCTGTCCACAATCAAAGTCGTCTTGGAGAGTCCGCGTATAACTCTTGACATGCCTTGTACCTCCATCACGAACACTTCCTATTCCAAACACTGAGAACCACCCCGGTATGGAAAGACTCAACTCTGGGCCATGACTCGAAGCAAAAAGATTCTAAAGGGACGACGACGAAGGTGCCGAGGTTGAGCTTGTTGTTGAGGATAGAGTCGATGTCCCAAGGGAAGAACTCAATGGTGGAGAAATGGCAGCGGTAGTGCATCTTGGCGTCGGAGGAGTTGAGTTGGAAGATGTGGATTCATTTCGGAAATCCCGATGGGCAAAGATAGGCTGCACTTGGATTGAAGGGGTGCAGAAGCATAGCCGCATCTATGGGTGAAGAGTTTAACTAACGTTTCATTGTCTTTTTCTGTTGCCATGTACGAGTACTTGGCACCATTTTCTCTAAACCACTCCATTCAAGAAACCAACTTCAACCCAATACCCCACTAGAAGATGCTTTCATGCAGCGAGGATGGTAATGACGACATGGACGGTAGAGGATAACCGGTGGGGCTGGACCAATATTTTTCCAGGATAGTTTCCGGTACAGCACAACCAAGAAAATCAGAATCAATAAAGCCCTACAGCCACATCAACAACGGGTGTGACAAGATGAACATAGGTAGTTGTGGTCCCCGGGGGGTCGCTTCTGGAGACTCGGGTAGTGATGCCGCCATCAATGATAACAACAGCGCCGACGGTGGCTGGAGTGATGACATGATGGGAGCAAAAAGAAGTTGTCGGTCGGCCAAGGGGAATATAAAGGAAGAAGAAGATGCACGATTTGGGTTTAATTCAAGGTACTTTTGGGATTTTAAAAATATTTATTTTATTTGTTAAAAATGGGGTTTAAAACAATGGGTATCATGATAAAATCACACTCAAACTAACTTTTGTAACCAGAATATTTCTGACAGTGGGTTTTTTGGTATTATAGATAGTCGAGGGGGGAGACTGTGTATTGTCAGATAGTCCAGGGGATCATTATGTAATTTACCCTTCACAATTTTATGAAAATAAGGCCCATTAATTCCTATTGTAAAGATGTCTACCAACTAATCTCTAATCTTTACAAAGGGTGTATAAATCTGTCCGGACTGCAATTTTTCTTTAATGAAGGGTCGATTCACCTCAATACCCTAAGGATTTGGTAAGACTACCTTCGGGTTAGCCTAAGGTAGGACTAACTTAAGGGCCAACACATCAGCGCCAAAAAGTGAATAGTGTAAATCACTTTTTCGGCGTTGATGTGTCAGCCCCTAATGTTAGTCCTACTTTAGGCTAACTTTAGAAGTCCTACCAAATCTCGCCTCACCTCAATATGTTTCGTCATGTCATGTTGAACTATATTGTGCGCAATACTGATTGTTGCCTTATTGTCACAGTATAGGCTCGTTGAGCCTTGAGTAAGAAAACTTAATTCAATCAACAAGCCTTAAAGCCACAATAACTCGCAAACCCTATAAGCAATCTGAATTCAGCTTTGGCACTTGATCTTGCTACTAAATGTTGCTTCTTGCTTCTCCAAGTAACCAAATTTCTTCCAACAAATGTGCAGTAACCGGATGTGACCTCCATCAAATACGGATCATGCCCAGTCTACATTTGTGTATGCTTTGAGTCTTTGACTCAAAGGTTCCTTCTCTTGCTGTATAAGATACCTTTTACCCAAATTCTTCTTTAAATAATGAAGGACTCAGTAGGTTACCTCTAAATGTGTCGTGGTAGAGGCATGCATTGACCGACTCATAACTCCAACAGCATATGCAATGTCGAGTATGGTTAATGAAACATATATTAGCTTCCCCACTAATCTCTAATATCTTTCTGCATTAATCAACTTATTACCTTCATCTTTCCTTAGTTTGTGGTTGAAAAAAAATTGGTTCATCACATGGTTTACAGCCCATTATACCAGCTTCTTGTAAAAGCTCTACAACATATTTCCTTTGAGATAGAAAAATACCTTCCTTGGATCAAGCCACCTCTATCCCAAGGAAATACCTCAGCTAACCCAAGTCTTTAATCTCAAATTGTTTCTTAGCTTTTCAAGTCCCTTACTTTACAAGGGTCATTCCTTATCACCATTGATGTTATCAACATAGACAATGAGACATGTCACCTTTCCTCCTTCATGCTTCACAAAGTATGATCCACTTGGCTAATATTTATACTTATTCTTCACCGTAGCACCTTAAAATCTCTTAAACCACACCCTAGGTGATTGCCTCAGACCACATAATACTTTCTTCAATCAACATACTTTTCTATTGCCTATGTATTGAAAACTTGGAGGTTGCCTCATGTACATTTCTTCCTCCAAGTTCCCATGTAGGAAAGTATTCTTCACATCTAGTTGTAAGGAAAGCCATTCATAATTAGCTGGAATGGATATCAAACCATTTTGGAGTTCATTTTAACCACAGGTACAAAGGTTTCCTAACAGTCAATCTCATACATTTGGGTGCAATATTTTGCCACCAATTTGGCCTTGTATTTCTCCATTATACCACTTGGTCTAAGCTTCACTTGGAAGACCCACTTGGACCCCACTAGTTCATTACCTCTTAGCAGGTCTACTACATCCCATGTACAATTCTTTTCCAATGCCTTCATTTCTTCCTCCATGGCTTCTCTCCGTTTTGATTGAGAGAGCCTCTGCCACATTGCAAGGGATTGAAATGAAAGACAATGAAATAGTAAAATCTCAAAATGATGAAGAAATAGCATCATATGAAACATGCATAGCAATTAGGTGATGAGTACATGTATGAATTCCCTTCTAGATTGTAATAGTAAGGTGAGAATCATGAAGAGGATTAGAAGAATTACCAATGTTACTTGTGTTAGAACATGGAGTGAAAAAGGCTTCCTAGAGAGCCAAATGTGGATTGTTTGGTGTAGCTTTCTTCTTTCTTAAATACATTTTTTAATAGTATTTTTCCACTATAGTTTCCCCCTTCTTTCACTAGCATCTCTCTAACCACTACTTTCACTAAACTAGCAACCATCATCAAATTAATATAAGAAAACAGGCAAAGGGTGCGAAGACCCCTCTTCACCAACATGTTCTCCCTGAAGAGAAGTCGTCTAGGATGAGAAAAAAGAAACAGACTAAAAAAAGGTATCATCCATAGATACAAAGCGTTTACATGTCAAAGAGTGATAGCACTTAAACCCCTTTTGATTTAGACTATACCCTAAGAAGATACATTTAAGGGCTTTGGGATCTAGTTTGGACCAGTCAAACTTTGGAATGTGAATAGAACAAACACAGCCGAAGATTTTTTAAGTACCAAAAAAAGGGTAAAGCCACTAGAAAGAATCTCAATGTGAGATTCAAGGCTAAGCACACGTGATGGCATACGATTCATGAGATAGGCTGCTTGCAAGCAAAACAGTTTTAGAACATGCATGGTGAGAAACAAAGTAATTTTTTTTTTCTTCTATACCATTCTATTCAGCAGTCTCTGGACATGTCTAGCAAACTCACATGTCTCATGACAGAGATTAGAAATGAGTAAGGAGGTGAACAAAGTGGGAAATACTTTTTAATAAAGAGAAGGACACTGCTAGCAAAGATGACACTAAGCATCACACAGGCACTACAACTCATTCCACAAACTACCAAAGCCAATCCATTCATACACAGACTACTATTGCCCTTTATTCTTTGAAAAAGCATCTCTATACAGCATGTGATCAGCTCCCAAAGATCAATATCATGTATCAAATGACAGAAATCAGTTGAAAAACTCAATTTCAAATTGTAGCAGTCCCAAACACAATCCACATGCACAAAACACTTCTCAGTTCTCATGAATGTCTCTTCTCCAAAATAACCATAGTATAGACAAGATACCAGTTGTTTTTCAACTAACAAGGAGTACCACACACACCAATCACATACAGACATCAAGATCATAACAGTGTATTGATTATTAGGCCAAAAACATCCTCTGTTTTTAGAACTATACAGCTGGGCATCAAATATGCTTGCAAGAAATCAACACCAGTTGCTCAATACATCTCCGATTGAGCTGGAATTTGTTTCCTCATAACCTTATATGTGATTAGGATCTAATAGCAAACCACATCAAGACAACAAAAAAAGCAGCCCACTCGATTAATCAGAATCCGGTATTTTAGATTTTTTACTAGAAAACCTCTATAAAACTTGTTCCCAGTTTCAAAAAAATCATGAAAAAATGTTTGTAAAAAAACCTTAATTCCCCCTTTACCAGGACCTAGAAGTTTCTTTGATGGTCAGAAGGAGAATACGTATAGAGAGTGTACCTGCCTCTCCCTACAATTCAGTATTTATACCAAATACAAAATACATGTATTTGCAAGAAAGCCCTTATAAAGGAAAAGACCAAAGTACCCTTACTACTTACACATTGTTTCCCACAAAAGCATCCTCACCTGACAGATCACAAGCTTTTGGATTCAGTGCAGAATAAAGGGAGGAAGAGATGAAAGAAGGTCAATAAAGCTGTTAACTGTGTTGTCCCATAGTCCAAGTAACTTAAGAGTTTCTAATTTTATGCTACTTTCTTTTAACGTTTGAAATTATATTAGAATTGAAATTTGGGAAGCTTCAAGCAAAGTTATGAGGTTATTTGTTTAAGAAAGTCAATCCTCCTTACCAATGCAGCACAATAAAGATGATACCAAAGATGATGTAGAATGATGGCCAAGAATATCAATAAAATTCAAAGTGAAGTAGCGAAAACAAGAAAAGAGAAAAACATAAGATATAGACTTGATTTGAAGTTTTTCCAAACCCAAAACAGGGGATCTTGGCTTCCACCAAACTCACACAAACCCAAGGAATCCACCTTTGAGGAAAACCACTCCTAGTTTTTAGACTTCACAAAGGAAGAACACATTAGCCAAGAGCTAAAAAGCAAGAAAATTTTGTATTCATCTATTTCATTCATTCATTCTAAAATTATGGGGAGGGGTTGCCTTTAAATAGGCTTACAAGCTTAAACAATTAAAAACTTGTCAAAATTGGAAACTTCCTAAAATCCCTAACTTGCTAGCCAAATTTTCTAAAATATAAAACTAAAAACTTACTTTCCTGAAATTAAAACAACTAAAATTTAAAATTTTATAAGAAAAAACATTATTCCCATTTTTACTTGACACCCCTTAGTAATTTGGTCATAACTTTCCCAAATCATATCGGATTTGCACAATTTCGTCTTGTTAGAAAAGTAACTGAATAACCTTTTTTTTTTAATAAATAACTGAATAACCTATCTAAAAATACCAAAATCAAGCCAAAATGACAAGTTTTGATTTTGAAAAAGTGGGGTAAACATAAAAAATAGGATTACTCTAAAAAAACAACCAACATCTTGACACTATTGGCCTTATTACATGGACACATAAAATAAACGTTACCCCCTATAAGACCCTTATATAAACAATATAACATTGCATTTTCCATAAATCGCTCCATGCATAGACCCCTCCAAGGTCAAGTGTGGGCCCCACTGTGCTCTAATGTCTGCATTTTATCCCCCTTGTTCAAAAAAACTTGACCTCAAGTTTTATAAAGGGAGATAATCAGCATAATAAGGAATTTCAAACCCCATATCCATATACCAAAATCGCCAAAAACCAAGTTATGATGTAATTCTATCTTCTTGTAAGTGTTTGATGTAGGGTAGACCTCATATTCCACATCATTTATCTTCTGATAAGTAGTTGGTAGTAGAAAAACCTCATAATACTCATCCTTAGGCACCTCATGCGTAACTATCTCGGACTCATGTAACTGTAGAAGAACTGCTAGTGGTTGTGAATCTATACATGACTGGATAATGTCTCCAATATTGACTTATCAAGTAATGAGACTACTACAAGGTGCTTTGGTTCTGTGTCAGATGGAGATTTATCTTCAGATTCTAGCTTTTCAGAGACAGGAGTAACTTCAAGTTGATCAAGAACTAAGGCAGCAACATCGTATCTTGCATCACCATTGGTTGATCTATCACACTTGAACCATCAACACTAGCATGTTCAACAATTTCCACAACAAGATCCTCACCCTCCACACTAGTTGGAGGTATACATTCTTCATTAAACAACTTTGGATTTTCACTGGATTTTATCTTGGGCTCTTCTTTAACTGCACCGAAGCTCTTTTCAGTCTAAGTATCTGTGGAATTCTGAACACTTTTAGTTACAATTAATGACACCTTCTTAGTAGGCTTGAGTCAGAGATGATACCATACATCATGGTTAAAAATTTGTAACACTTAAAGTCTCCTTATTAAAAGTAACTTTTCTCTCCTCAATCTACCGTTTGCCTAAAATCACTAGTGTGTCAGTTAAAGGAAAATCACGTACTAGGCACTCAGCACTATCGAAATAGTCTCTGCTATAACTAAATTGAATAAGGGCAACACGGTCGTTAACATACCCACAATATTCTAGATTTTCTAGATCTTGTAGGAGTTTTTCAACAAAAGATGTAGAGATAAGGTTCTGATCACTCTAGGCACTAATCGCTATTTTAGTTGTCTTCTCGGAAGGGAAAACAGACTCAGTATTCACTACAAAAACCATCTCATCTCTTTAGGGATTTCATAAATTCTAGGGTTCAGGTTTCATTCAAAAAATTTCAAGGTGTAAGCCCTTTTCCAGGATTTTAGGGATTTGGCCATTTTCTAAAATCTAAAATTAAGCCCTTCCAAGACACCCTTTCCGGCTTTTCAAAAGTTTCAGGACTTCCCGGGATTACAACTAGATAAGGATTAGTTATAATCTGGCTTTAATACCAAAAGTGATGTAAGACAATAGATATGATACCAAAGATGATGTAAAATGATGGCCAAGAATATCAATAAAATTCAAAATGATATAATGGAAACAAGAAAAGATAAAGACCTGATTTGAAGCTTTTCCAAACCCAAAACAAGGGATCTTAGCCTCTACCAAGCTCGCATAAACCCAAAGAATCCACCTTTGGGGAAAACCACTCCTGGTTTTTAGACTTCGCAAAGGAAGAACGCATTAGCCAAGAGCTAGAAAGCTAGAAAATTCTTTATTCATCAATTTCTTCATTCATTCTAAAATTATAGGGAGGGGTTGCCTTTAAATAGGCTTACAATCTTAAACAATTAAAAATTTGTCAAAATTGGAAACTTCCTAAAATCCTTAACTTACTAGCCAAGTTTTCTAAAATATAAAACTAAAAACCTACTTTCCTAAAATTAAAACAATTAAAACTTAAAACTTTATAAGAAAAAACACTATTCATGTTTTTACTTGACACCTATTAGTGTGTCAATAGTAATTTTCAATCACTGGGTCAAGCCCATAGGTAATTTTCACAATTTGGATTATCAAAAAGGTTCGGATTCGGTAATGCCTCTAAATCGAGGACTTTTACGGCAAAACAACACCAGCAAAATTGATAAGAGAAGTAAACATCACTAAATTGGAAATACAGTGTATACTATGAATTATAGATATACCTTCAAACAGGCAGATTAGGCAAGATCCTTTTCCTGGAATCGATGGAAGACTTCATTGAATCTGGTTCTGCAATATAGTTTATTCGCATGATACAGGACTTCGAACTACTATAGGATCTAACTAAGCCTAACTTATCATTACTCCTAAGAATAAAAAATATTATTGTTGATAATGATTGATTCATTTCTTTTGTTGTTTTCTCCACTTATAGAAATCTTTCCATGACACCATGGTTCCTTCCTATGTTTGCTCACAACCGTTTTTCAGTTTGAGTCATGGGTGTCCCACTTGCTGTCTGATCCGAACCGCGAGTCTCCCACTCACCGACTGGTTTAAATCGTGGGTTTCCCACTCTCTAGCTGGTTTGCCCATTACTTAGACGTGAGACAGCTGTTAAGCACTGCTACGCTCTAACATCTTCATCTTCCGTCTGACGTATTATACCTAGTAACCGCCTGCTGAATCATTATTTGTCTCCACATGTCATTCATTGACTAGTAGATTTCAAAATATAGTCTAACAAATGCCTCCCCCCTCACACGTGTTTGTTTAAAATATTGACCAGACACATGTGACTTCATTTCGGCTTTGTGCGCTCAAACTGAATTAATTATCCTTAATGGTTCACTCTCAAGGATGTAACTAATTTGACTAAACAATCCCAAACAGTGCCATTTCCGGACAAAATATCTTCTATATTCGATTGCTTCCAAGATTTGCCCAACTTCCAATAATCTTGAACTGAATGACTGCCAGTTTCTTCGTCAAGAACCAAACCGTCCTCAATATCTTTGGTAAACCCTTCTCTTGATGAGTTTATACCGACTCTAAGTTCTCATCTATGTTCATCCTTCTTCACCATGACCACAATCTATCCCCTTTACGACTGTGTCATCAGTCCTTCATACTCTTGAGTGGTTTCAAACTTTGCTATATGTTTGATTTTCTTTCATGTCCTATGCCTGATACCTAGGTTTGTTTGCTCATGAGAATGTTAGTCATTAACTTCTCACGCCATGTTCTCAACTCGACACACCACCCTACAGCTGAAGGATGGTCGTTTCATCTTAGGTCTCCTTATTTCAAGGAGTTGTATGAGGACACGGTTTTGCCATCCAACTCTAGACTATATCTTGGATTGTGGAAGGTTGCCTTACGGATTGGGAGATGGCGCCATCCGCAACCTTGGAGATGGAGTCCCCCTCTACATATGGTGCCATCGGATGGCGATGGGAGCAAAATTGAGGAGACACTGACTTGAGCCCCTTCCTTTTCTTGCTCCTTAAGCTTGGAATTGCCACAGTGGGCACTCCCGAGGTGACCTCAAGACAAATGGATGCTCCTCATCCAGGTCTTCTTGGCTTCCGACGATGTACAAGTTGAACAGTTTCTACTAGAACCTGCACTCAACCTTCGTTCACCGCCAACCTCGACGCTCTATTTCAACCATTTATAGGTCATTTTTGGGTTTCAAGAAGCAATGTATAGTCTCGATACGAGCTTTCAACATCACTTTGATATTTTTAGGACATTTTTGCCCTTAGACATTATTTGCCCCGAGAAGGGTCTTTGTAAATTTTGACTTATATATAATGAAAGTACTGTTTTGACATTTTATCTTTGGACTATTTTCTTTGTCATTAAAGCATGGTCAAATCGAACTCTTTTATACTATGACATTTTTTGCCTTTATATGAGCCATAGCATTTGGCTCATGTTCATTTGTATGACTTTTTTGCTTTCGAATTCCTCCTTTTGACTTGGAGGCCCATATAATTCATAGTCAAATCTTACCTTGGTGTGCTCGAGTTCAAAAGTGGTCTTGTTTCCTCAAGCGCACCATCAAGTTCATCAGCCCCGTGGCTTTGTCTCTCGATATGGCTAAGTAATTTTGATCAGTCATTCTAAGGCACCTGAGTATTTTGCTTCTAGTACTGGATCCTCTATCGTTGAGTCTTTTAGAGAATGACTTTTCTAGGATGGGGAACTTCCTAATCCTGACCTCTCCTATGGTTAGAATTATGTGCGTCAACCCCAAGTCCTTAAGCCAAGGATATCAACTACTCATTGCTTGACCTTTTGACTTTCTTCACTTTTAAATCTTTTTCTTGGATCGATGTCACCTCCTGGAGGCGGAATTGTTGCCTATTGGCAGCCTATGCCCCGTCTCTTTTTAACTCCATCAAATATTATGTCCTCGTTTACCTGTGAATTGTTTGGCGACGAGGCACTCAACTTTACTTCTTGGACCTCGACAGCTTATCCAAGTAATTGTTCACCTCGACGCTAAATATTCATGTTTCTTGAGTCAGGACCACTACTCCGGGTACCCCATGAGCTTTCCACTCGAGCCTTACACATGATGTCGAGAGTAGCTAGGTCGACTCCCCACAGTCTTGAGACTACAATGACTCTTTTCTTCTAGGCTAATCACCTATCCTTGTGTTCGATAGTTACTCAACATCTTTTACCAGTTAACTTGCCAGTCATGGGTGTATCAACAGTTGGAATTTTTGGGAGAGAAAAAGAAGAGAAAGAGAAGGAGAAAAATATAAGAGAAATGTAGGAAGAGAGTCTTGTGTTCTCTCTCAGACGATATTGCTCTTTATTATATACTGGGGTACAATAAGATACAAAATACAATTATACCCTCACACACGCACACTACATATACGCCTACACTCCCCCTCAAGCTGGGCGATAGACATCAAATAGTCCCAGCTTGCGAGTCAAAGACAAAAACAAATCACGTCCAAGACCCTTGGTGATGATGTCCTCAAGTTGATCCCCAGTCTATATAAACGGTAGACAAATGACATCGGTAAGGAGTTTTTCACGGATAAAATGACGATCAACTTCAATATGTTTGGTGCGATCATGTTGTACTAGATTATGAACAATGCTAATGGCAGCCTTATTATCATAGTAGTGGCGCATAGGGGTAGTGACAGGAAAACTAAGCTTAGAGAGAAGAAGACGCAACCATAAAAGTTCACAAACATCATGAGCCATCGAATGGAACTCGGCTTCAGCACTAGAACGAGCAACAACAAATTGCTTCTTGCTTTGCCAAGTAATGAGATTAGCACCAACAAAAGTACAGTAGCCAAAGGTTAAGCGACGATCAATGAGAGAACCAGCCTAATCCGCATTAGTATAACCCTCACTAAGTAAATTAGATCGGCGAGAGTACAACAGACCAGCACTAGGATTGTGCTTAAGATAACGAAGAATACGATACACAGCATCAAGATTCACAGTAGTTGAAACATGCATAATCTGACTCACAACGCTAACAGTATAGGCAATGTCAAGCCTGATGATAGTAAGGTAAATAAGACGACCCATTAGACACTGATATCTGTTAGCATCAATAAGTTTGTCTCCTATATCCGCAGTAAAGCGATGATTGGCATCAATCGGTGTGGCAATAGGTTTGTAGGCGGTCATACCAGTGTCTGTAAGAAGATCCAAAGCATACTTCCGTTGAGAGACATAAATGCCCTTCATAGACCGAGCAACCTCAATGCCCAAAAAATACTTGAGTTGGCAAAGTCTTTAATCTCAAACTCACGTGTCAACTTCAGTTTCAACTGAGAGATCTCCACTGGATCATTACCCATGACAATAATGTCATCCACATAAACAATTAGGGCAGTAAGATTAGTACCACTAGTACGTTTGAAAAATAAAGTATGATTAGCATGGCTCTGAAAATACCCAAAGTGAACGACAGCAAGGCGGAAACGTTCAAATCAAGTCCAGGGAGATTGTTTGAGGCCATAAAGGGCTTTCTTGAGGCGATTGACCTTACCTTTCGAAGAATGTAGTAAAAAACCAAGTGGAAGCCACATGTACACTTCCTCAGCTAAATCACCATGAAGAAAAGCATTTTTGACATCAAACTGGTGGAAAGGCCATCCCTTATTAGCAGCAATGGAAATAAAGACTCGAACAGAGTTGAGCTTAGCAACAGGAGCAAAGGTCTCCTGATAATCAATCTCATATGTTTGAGTGTATCATTTTGCAACCAGCCAAGCCTTATAACAATCAACTGAGCCATCAGGTTTGTGCTTGACAGTGTATACCCATTTGCACCCAATAGGAACTTTGTTCCGAGGCAGATCAACAATATCCTAAGTGTCATTTTTTTTAAGAGCAACCATTTCTTCTTGCATAGCAGCTTTCCACTGTGGATCAGAAAGGGCATCTGCAACACTGCGAGGCACAGACACAGAAGACAGGGCAAGAGCAAAGCGACGATGCGAAGAGGATAAGGACTGATAAGACACAAAGTTAGCCAAATGATATTGGACACAAGATCTAACACCTTTTCTAAGAGTTGTAGGAAGATCAGAGTCATGAAGAGCAGAAGGATTACCTGGATCAGGAGTTTTGAGCTGAAGAGACATCCTAGCTGGGAATGAGAGGAACAGTTGATGTGTCTGATTTCTTCTTTCTGAAATAAACTTAAAGAACCTTCTCCCCCTCACCATGAACACCCGAGTCAAAGATAAAGGCTGGAACAGGAAGAGGAGGAGAAGACTCTGCAGAAGAATGTTCCCCCTGGAAAGAACTAGGAGAAGAAAAAAATGGAATTGTTTCATGAAAGGTAATATCCATAAAAACAAACCGTTGCCGAGAAGCAGAGTGATAACACTTGTAACCTTTTTGGCTAGGAGTATAC
>JAOXJP010218873.1:0-11741 GCA_025762735.1 Platanus orientalis
CCCCAAAGTAGGTCGCAAGACATTTTCCGCAATGCCCACACTTCTCAAATGGGAATTTACTGGAATAATATGGCACAATAGTACAACAAGAAAGTCAAGGAAAGGAGATTCAAGGTAGGAGACCTGGTCCTAAGGGAAGTCACTCGCCACCATAATCCCCTCAGAGGAAAAACTGGACCCGAACTAGGAAGGGCCATACTGAGTGGTAAAATTCAATAGACCCGGGACCTATCACCTGGAGGACTTAGAAGGAGAGCAACTACCTTGACCACTGAATGTAGAACACTTGAGGAAATATTATCCTTAGAGAAATTGTAATTCAACATCATTAAATAAAGAAAGGTTTTCTATAGGCCCTACGTGATCAAACAGCTCATAATTCTACTAAGACATTCTATAGGCCCCATGTGGCTGAGGGTCACTTGATGACCCAAGGAATCTACTAAGGCATTCTACAAGCCCCATGTGGTCGAGGGTCACTTGATGACCCAAGAAATCTACTAAGACATTCTACAGGCCCCATGTGAATGAAGGTCACCTGATGACCCAAGAATCTATTAAGGCATTCTACAAGCCCCATGTGGCTGAAGGTCACCCGATGACCCAAGGAATTTGCTAAGGCATTCTACAGGCCCCAAGTGGCCAAAGGTCACTTGATGACCTAAGAAATCTATTAAGGCATTTTACAGGCCCCATGTGGATGAGGGTTACTCGATGACCCAAGGAATCCACTAAGGTATTCCACAGCGTGCTATGCCTCTAACTGTGTCTATCTTAGACTGGGTACGTCCAAAATAGCCTATGAACTATGGAGTAGCAAAAAGCCAATAGTAAAATACTTTAAAGTATTTTGCAGCACTTGCTATGTTATTCAGGATAGAGAACATCTAGGCAAGTTTAATGGAAAGAGCGATGAGGCAACTCATGTAGCGGTAAATGACTTTGAGGCAACTTATGCACAAGGAAACTTTCCAGTTGTATTGTCCGACCATGAGAATGAGAACTCATCTCAATTAGAAAATGAGAAATCCCAAGAGGATCAAGAAGATATCTCTTCTCAATCTAGTTCCAAGGATGATATTAAAGAAATTCAACCTCAACCCAAAGACAAGAGGCTCACCAAGGGGTTTTCACGAGGTGACATTATTGGTGATCCCAACATTGGAGTGGAGACTAGGAGAAAAATTGAAAACACCCTTAGTCATTTTTGCTTCACATCCAAAATAGAGTCAAAACATGTCAAGGAGTCTCAAAATGATTCAGATTGGATCTTGGCCATGTAAGAGGAACTAAATCAATTTTAAATGAATGATGTATGGTTTCTCACCGAAATGCCAACTAATAAGAATGTTATTGGTACCAAATGGATATTGAAAAACAAATATGATGAACATGGTATAGTGACAAGGAACAAGGATAAACTTATTACAAAGGGGTATACCCAAATAGAAGGCATTGACTTTGAGGAGACATTTGCCCATGTTGCTAGATTGGAGTTCATTGTATGTCATTTAAAATTTAAATTATATCAAATGGATGTCAAGAGTGTATTCCTAAATAGAATTCTCTAGGAAGAAGTATATAGAGTAACTTGAGGGATTTGTGGATCCTCAATTGACAAATTAAGTATATAGACCCAACAAAGCACTATATGGCCTCAAGCAAGCTATTAGAGCTTAGTATGAGAGACTTACTAGATCTCATCTTGATCACCATTTTGATCGAGGGAGTGGACAAAACATTTTTCATGAAGAAGCAAAATTGTCACAGATTCATTACTTAGATATATGTAGACGGTATCATTTTTGGGTCTACCAATGAGGAGATGTCTCATGGTTTTGCCCAAATAATGAAATTAGAATTTAAGAAGAGAAAACTAAGGTTCTTCTTGGGTCTTCAAATGAAGCAAACCAATGATGACATCTTTTTTAGCCAAACCGAGTTTGAAAAAGATCTAGTATCCAAGTTTGAATTACAAGAATCCAAACCAGCTAGCACCCCCATTAGCACAAGTGACAAGATCACAAAAGACCTTGAAGGAGCCGAGGTTGACTCCGCCTACTGTAGGAGCATTATTGAGAGTTTGCTCTACTTAATTGCAAGCAGACCAAACATCTCCTTTAGTGTAGGTGCATGTGCTAAATATCAACCTTCCCCTAAAGAATCCATCTTAAGGCAACTAAAAGGATTATCAGATATGTCCATAGGACTATGGAGTTTGGGTTGTGGTACCCATTTGATACAACATCTGAGATTATAGGGTACTTAGATGCCGACTGGGTTGACGATGTGGAGGATTGCAAGAGCATGAGTGGAGGTTGCTTCTACATAGGCAATAGTCTAGTTTCTTGGCATAACAAGAAATGAAACTCCATCTCATTGTCAACTGCTGAGGCGGAGTATATTGCAACCGGTAGTGGATGAACCCAACTCCTATAGATAAAGAAATGCTAAGGAGATTATGAGTTGGAGCAAGGCACCATGAGTTTATTTGTAGACAATAAGAGTGTCATTGACATCTCCAAGAATCTTATCCAACACTCTAAGACAAAGCACATTGACATACGATATCATTTCATTTGTCAATTGGTGGACAAGAAAGTTGTGTCTTTAGACTATGTCAAGACCGAAGATCAACTTGATAACATCTTAACCAAACCTCTTGATTCCAAGAAGTTTAAGTATCTTCAGAATGCAATTAGATTGTGCACTATATAAGGAAACCATGTTGGGGTTTCCAAGCACATCATGTGCATTGGTAGGAGTGTCTAGTCATGAGAGGAGTAGAGTTTGAGATCTGGAGGAGAGTGGGGAGATCCCACTCTAAGAAATGAGCTAAAAATGCTCATTACCAATTTTCTAATCAATTGCATGATTCGCAATCGATTACGCTCCAATCGATTGCGAATCTTGTAATCGATTAAGAGGGTATTTCTAGGATAATATTTGCATGAGATTCAAATAGGCACTAAATGAGTTTTCTCCCTTATTTCTCACTTGTTTTTGCCTTCTTAACTTCCTAGAGCTCCCAATCGAAATCCTTGGCTTTCCCATCTCAAAACCTAAAGTTTTCCACACCTTACAATTCCTCCACGCATGAAGAAGACTACATCCAAGGGTGGTTCATCATCAAATCTACCTCAGAATCCAAGGAAGAGGTCTATGGTGGATTCTCCACCACATCCATGATCGAAGAGAAACATCGGTTCTTTCTCGCCATGTAGAGATGCCACAAGCTTTAAGCATTACCACAGGATCTTCTCCAAGAGATCCATCATCAACAAGTAGTTTGTGGAGACTGAGACTTTTCACACCTCCTAGCTACTAGAGATGATTGAGGGACGACAGTGGCTATCTCTCTTCTCCATGAATGGCCATATTCTGGAGAAAGTTGTGTGGATCTTTTATGCCAACTTCTTCGATGTTAACCATGACCGATAATCTTTCTATATGATTGTGAATGGAATGGTCATCAAGGTCAACCCGGAGTACCTCTCTCATCTACTTGGTGTCCCTCGCATCACCAACAATGCCATCACATTTCCTCTTCACAAGCTCTCTATGGAGCAAAAGGGAGCCAGAGTTGAGAGGCTCTATGATCGGTTCATGGCATGGGCCGAAGAGTTAAAGCACGAAGAATGTCGCCCAGTGGTCCAAGTCCTACATTGGATCTTCACCTACAACATCCTCCCTACCACTCATCGGAGAAGCCTCATCGATGATACGACATACCTAATCGACGCCATCCTTGACTCTTAGAGGATCGGCATGCCCTCGATCATCTGCTATATGATGATTCGAGCCCACAAGTTGTGACATTCTATAGGTAGCTTGCCTTACCCAACTCTGGTGACACACATCATGGTAGCTGAGAAGGTGCTCTTCAAGGTTGCTACCAAGGGTCGAAAGGATGGAAGAGTATTGGGTCTTGGGATCTTGAAGAAGATGGGCCTAATACAAGCAGATGCAGCAGCTCCATCCTCCACCTCCACACTGACCAAGGCCATCCCAAGCCTACTTTGCTTTGGTGAAGTCCATGATGATGATACTTTTACACACTCTGGTGTGCAAGGTCTCAAGAGTATTGAAGAATTAGCAGACTCTTGCCTCTAATCAAAGGAAGCTAGTGGCAGGCTATAATGTTGATCATCCTGAGTACCCCATCGAGCTGGCATCCATCAGTGGTGTGAGGTCTATGTATTGTCAATATCCATGCACAAAACAAAGTGTGTACATGTAGTGGTCATGTGTATAGCACTTTATGACGTAAACCATATACTTATGTAAGTCCAAGTGTTAGAGTCTGGGAAAGCAGCAAGAACAACTTGAAGCTGGAATGACCATGCCAAAGAGACTCAAACATCATTGAAGAATCCTAAGTCTCAAGTGCAAGCTACCTCAAGGAAGCCGACACATCATTTCCAAGCCCAGAAAGGTAAATCAGGTATATGAGACCCAATGGTTGATGTGTGTGTGCTCACGAGACCCCAAGACCATGGTTGACCCTAGGAATCACTTAGAAGACTTAATTAGGGTCTAATTGAAATGCACAAAGAGCCCAAAGCATAAAAGAATGAAAATGGCTCACTAGGGAAGAAGTGCCTATGCTGACTAGTGATGTCTGGGTCAGTAAATTTTAAAGCAACTTCCAAGGAATCCTTAGACCACCTCAATATTAATTAGACTACAATCCATATATGGATAGAAATATTTTGAAGTCTACTTTCCAAAAACAAAAAAAACTGTGAAGGATTTAGAGTTTTCTAGAGAAAGTTATAGTTGTTTTCCTAAGCTGTGTCTGTGCTAAATCTGGAGAGTCTGAGCACTCGCGAGTCAAGGGGAGCTCTTTGGAATGCCCATAAATCCATAATGGTCATATTTTTAGCAGTTATTTTGACAGTTTAAAGGCTTGGGAAGGCCATGGCTCGCCTATAAAGGCTTGAGACATGTCACAAATGACCCAAGGACTCTCCCACTACTCCTCTATGTCAAAATAATCATTTCAATCTTGAAAACCATTTTGAAAACCCTCTTTACATGAGGTATTGTTGAGTTAGATAGGTAAATCATCAAACAGGAGAGGAAACATGTCTTGAGAGCAAAAGATTGATCAATTTATCATCCAAGACTTGGAGAAGAAGCCCTTGAAGCATTCAAGGAGCATTAGAGCGCAAGAGCCCAACTTAGGAAATCAAGAAAGCTCTCTTCAACCGGGTGTGAAGACCATAGTCACATTTGCCTATTAAGAGGCTGAGCACCACTATCATCATTCTCATTTCCATCATTTGAGTATGTCAACCAGAGCCACCAAACGTGGAAGCTTTCATCGGAGACACCGAAAGCTAGATTAGGAGTTTGTCAGAGACACCGAACTCGTGTGCACTTGCCGAAGACACTAAGTGCCAAGAAACCTCTACTAGAGACACTAGAGGTATGATGTTGTTGATGTACCTTGTAATAGTTAGTAATTAACTATTAATAGAATCAACATGCCCCTAGAGTGGGCATTGGAGAGTGGAAGTAGGCCCATGTGCTGAACCACTATAAACACTTGTGTCTTTATATTGCATGCTTTGTGATTGTTCTTTAATTTCCATATCATAAACAAGCACAAACATCTAGGCCTTAGTTGAATTTGAAAATTGGACTAATTGAGCACACTTGCATACTTGGTTTGCAATTCATAGAGAATCGATCACCTAAGTGTTTATGTTTATATTCATCATGCTAAATTGTCTGACACACTAAATTTTTATAAACACACACAAGCATCTAGGCTTTAGTGAATTTGTAAATTGGTTAGTCTATCATTTAAGTTTAATTGAACATCTTGTAAAGTATATTGAATTTGTAATTCATTATTTACAGATCACTTTAGGACTTCACTCTAGGTACTAAACTTAAGTGATCATATTGTGGGTAATTGGAAGTGACTCTAACTAAGGTTAATAGAAAATAATTAATCAAGCAACCTTAGGGAACTTATTAGCCCTGCTCCCGCTCTGCTATAGGTAACACTATAGTGCATGACAGACCTCATGATCTATGATAACTTTATAGAAAAGACATTTACTTAATTAAAAGAATTTACGCTGCACAATAAAATAAAATTAAGTAAATTAAAAAAGGGTCAAATAACATTTAAAAAGAACCAAAAAATTGTAGATATCCTATTCACCCCCCTCTAGGAATTTCAAGTGGCTCAGACAATGATGCTGCCTGAGGAGGAGGAGGCTTTTGATGTACCAACCCCTCAGTTCTAGGATGACCCACATTCTGACGATAATGATATTGCAGTTGGTGGTGCTGGTGGTGATGGTTTTGATGATGAGGTCGATGGTGAGGATGATGGTGAGGGAGAAGAAGAGGGGAGAGGATGAGAGGACGAAGAAGATGAGGAGGACCCTGAGTATAGGGGTGACTGAGATTGGGTGTTTACCCAATTTTTCCCTAAGGGCATGATACCTTGTATTTTTTTGTAGATAGTTTTTTACTGATGTACTCATGCCCACAGTGGCATTTTCTTGTCTGAGGCTTGTACTTTTGATTTATGTCACCTAGGGGAGTCCCCTAATGTTTTAAATGTGGCCTCAAGAGCTGGATAATGTAATTTTTTACTAATCAATAGAAATTATCTTGCTCACTTCTCTTTACTTAGTTGGCTTCTAATTTGTCTATTTCATACTTGTTAACTCTTGACAAAAAGGAGGAGAAATGGTTTAAATCCACTGATTAAATGGTTATGAGATGTGAAAGTGAGGGGGAGTCACTCTCCACATATAGGGGGAGTTACACTCATAAGGAGTAGAACACTCAAATAAGGTGAGTAACAATAACAACCAAAACAATAACCAAAAGATTGAAACATTTTATAATCTTGTTGAATCTCAAGCATTTATTTTCATCTCATGTACTTGCTCTTTATATTGCTCTTATCTTATTTAATTGGCATGAGGAAGGTGTTTGCTTTGTGGTTGTATGTGAAGGACTTTTTGACTCAAAGCACAAGACATGAAGACTATATGTTGAATCCATGTTGAGTTTTGTATATGTTTGAGTCCATGTAATTTGGGACTTGGGGAATCATGTAAAATGTGTAATTCAGTGTATTTGGGTTTTTCCATAGAATTGACAAGGGAGAGATTGTTGATGTATGTCAATCCCAGGGACAAATGAGTTATGGTATGTATCTTGTAAGTGTCCTATGCTCTCACAAGTTCAAGACATGAAGACAAGGAGGACCAAAGACTTGAAGAGAGACCGGAGACTACCTCGGACTTGTCCCACCAATGAAGGTATAAAACATACATTGCGTATCATATTGAGACCTTAAAATCAATCTAGACATGGTGGTAAGCCTCTCACAGAACCCAAGGATCAATGGCCCAAGGATAGAAACACTTAGAGTGCAAGGATCAAGACACCCAAAAATATGAAGTTGTAATCGATTGCTAATCTTACAATCAATTCCAACGCAATCGGTTGTGAATCACGCAATCAATTGTGACCCAGATCTAGATGCAATCTAAGACTCTTGAGAGCTAGGCCCCATAGGCCGTAATCAATTGCAGAACAGATCTGCATCTAGAATCCCAGTGCCACAATCGATTGTGGGCCTGATAATGAGCCATAATCAATTGTGAGATCCACAATCGATTGTGAGACCCAATTGATTGTGAATCTCCTAATCGATTGTGAGGGCATTTTTAAAAACAAATTAAGACATTATTTTCAATGGGAATTTTTTGAAATTTGAACTCCATTTTTCAAAATCTAAGGCTCTTAAGAGATGCTCGTTTTAAAAGATTCTAATCCAAAGGTTGTGGGTGTTCCTCACCTCTATAAAAGAAAAATTTTCCCATTAGGGTAAAGAACACAAACACTCTAAACCACCTAGAGATGGTTACAAAGTTTACTATATTGAGAGCTTTCCCCCTCTGAGAAAAACTCCATTACTTTACTAGTTTAGAGATTGAGTAGCTAACATCACACTCTAGAATCACTCTTTATTTTTCTCCTCTTAAATACCACTCTACTACTATTGAGGAGAACTTGTGGTGAGTCTTTCCCAAGAGGAAACTCACATTTGGCCGAGCTTAAGGAGCATTAGAGCTAAGTACTTGGAGCTTGTGGAAGTTAAGGTAAACTAGCTCAACAAGGAGCACCCCACTTTGAGCAACTAGCAACATCAACCATTTTGTGGTAATATTTGTTTTACTTTGCATTCATCTTTACTATTATGATTGTTTTTCTTTCGTTGAAGACACCAAGTGTTGTTGTGTAGCTTACTTGTGAGCAAGTAGTTGGATTTTTGTATATTGACCTAGGTTGTACTAGAGCCTAAATGACATATACCTAAGTTTTGTGGTGAGATTTAGAAGAGTGGACGTAGGTCCTAGTGCCAAACCACTATAAATTGCTTGATTGCTTGTCTCGTTACTTTTATGTTTATTACTACTCTTTCTTATTAGGTGTTTGACAAAATACTTGAGTAGTCACCTTGCACCACACACACACTTGGACTAAATTAAAAAGATTAAAATAAACTTAAATCCATCCTAAGTTTTGAAAAAAAGGGTAATTAAAAATTAGATATCCTATTCACCCCCCTCAAGGATAACTTTAGTGCAATTTCATTTTTATGCTTTTCTGGTCCCCTATAGCTAATATTTTTCACTTTTCAGATGGCCCAATGACTGTCACACTTGCTGACATACACCATCTCTTAAATCTCCCAACTAATGGTGAACTTCATTTTGGTTTTTCTTACCCTTCTCGGGATAAATTCTTTTGTAGCTCTGATCCATTCCACCTTGCTTACTCGACTTTCATTTTTTGACAAATGGGATAGGGCGATGATCCAATCACTTTTCAGTAGTAGACATCCTTATAGTTATATTAGATCTATAAGTTCTTAGTATGTAATTCATTAAAATGAATTACCCCAGGTTTTGCTCACATTGTTGTGGTTGTGGTCAGAGATAAAAGATTAGCTCTTTCCCCTCTTATTTTAGCCATTTTCTATATATGCCTCTTCACCCTTACTCAGTACTGCTTTACTACATCTGTCCAGGGCCCTTTATGGCTTTTACAACTTTGACTCTATGCTTATTTTCCTTCTCTTTCTCCTTCTATTCCCAATTAGTCTTCTACATCAACTGCATGTTATGCCCAAACTTTCTTCAAAGCCCGATATCGTAGCATTTCCTCCCCTTCCTTCTCCAGATGTATCAATGAAATCCTTAAGCGTAGGAGGACTCAAAAGGCTCTCACATTTATCCCCTTTCTTCATCGAGCCTACGACTTTGATGAGTATTGTGACTAGACTTCCACTCCACTTTCTTCACATCGGTAGGCCCATTGAGCATGGAGGCTTTGCCTCCTATCATATTTCCTAGCTTATATTCATAAACAAACTCTCTTTGCATGAACCATTCTCCTAACATGGAAGCTCAGCAATTTTTCCTTACTCAATTCATTCTGGCTCCTTCCTATAGGACAACACACTTCCCTTGGCACATTCAAGTTTCCATCTCCTTTAATAAACTCAAAAGTCTATTGGCTCGAATGAAAGAAGCTATTAAAGAGTTTGTTTGTCTTTGATTTCGTCTCAACCCTGAGTCGACTGATTCTTTTCAAACTTGGTGGTTGGCTTATATGATTAGCCTTCAAGGTTCCCTAGGCTTGATTTTAACTTGGCATAATCCCCATTTTGAGATGCAATCTTTACCAATCGACTTAAGGGTTGATCCCACAACCTCTGCTGTTGTTCCAGTGGAATCACCAAGCTTACCACCTCTAGATTCTTCTGCTAGAAAGTCTTCTAAAATATCTATAGGGTGTTTTAGAAAGTCAGCCTGCCTCGAAGGTCAAACTACACCTCAAAATGCAATTGATCATTGGAAAACAGTTGTTGCCGCATCAAGATTTGAGCAAGAGTTTGAGGGATCTCTTGAAGATGTTTCTATTATCCTTGTAAGGAAGAAACAAAAGATGGTAGTGTCTGATTCCAAAGAAGAAGAGGATGAAGTGTTATAGACATTGTATTAAGAGAGAAGAAATCCAAAGAAGAGATCAAGAGATTCAGACATTATCTGCATAGAGGAAATTGAAGAAGGAAAGGAAAAAAGGGAAAAGAATGGAAGAAGAAGAAGCCAAGAAGTCAAATCAAGAAAGGGATTTTGAGCTCATTAGCAAAGATGAGGATGAAACAGAAAAAAAAAGTGTCACCTGGCTTTGGAGGCGAACAAGAAGGAGAAGGTTAAGTCGAGGTCAATGTAGAGGAAGAAGATGGGGAGCAACAAGCAAGAGAGACAAACGGATTTGATGAAGGAGGAATGTAAGAAGAAGAAGAAGAAAGAATTAGAGAAGATGAAGCAAGGAATGAAGAAGAAAGAGTAGGCCCTAGTGTTAAACCACTATAAATCCCTCATTGAAGAGATGAGGGATATTGAGGTAATCAATGTACCTCAAGTTCCCTTGATTGGGTCCAATACTGATATTGGGGATGTTTTAAGTTTGGAGGCTATGGTGGAGCATGAAGGTCCTAGTGGGAGCATATTTATCGTGCCCCCTCCATCTTCGGTTCCATGCTCCAACCATATAAAGGAGCACAATGGAGTGTCTCCTCCACCGCTTGTGGACCCAGTGGTTAACCCTCGGGAAGTAGAGCCCTCTGAGTCTAGGGTCCCTACCAATGAAGTGCTGGTTAATCCACACCAATTTGAATTTCTCATCCAAGAGGAAGGTGTGTTAGAAGATCATGCCCTAATAAATAGGTAACTGTAATAACCCGCTTTGTATAAAAGGGAAAAATTGTAATTTTACCCTTGTAAGGGTAAAATTTTCCTTTCACATATTTAAATAGACCATATAGTGTTTTAGGAACCCTTGGACCAAGTTAGAAGTGTAAGACCCAAGTCGGGCATCGAACCTGTCAAGTTTGAAAACTATCCCACCTTTGCAGGCCCACTAGCACAAATCCTGAGATATTGGGAGTCATGACATACCTTGATGGAAATATCTGGGATTCTAATTTCCATAAAAATAACCGATATGAAATTATGAGCTTCTTAGAAGAAGTTATGCTCATTTTACCACGAGGTGTCTATACTGATAGGCCAATGTATTTGAGGTAACTTATGGGGCCCACTGACACCAATCCCAGGTGAAATAAGGTACAAACCATGCCTTTTTAGAAAGGTCTTTGAGTTTAGTTTCTAACCCAACAAATTGTTTGCAAAAATAAGTTTTTTAAATAGAGTTATGCCCATTTTACAGAAAGGTGTCAAAGATAGAAGTTCAGCTTTTATGATCCAAGTCGTGATCGATCACGCATAAGGGGCACACCTTTCGTGTGGTGTCCATGATCGATCGCAAACCCCATGATTGATCACAAACAGTGTCTGGGTACAAAATCCATGATCAATCACAAAATCCATGATCGATCATAGTCCATGATTGATCACAAACCCCATGATCGATCACAAAACGCTTAGAATGCGAAAAATGTTTGAAAATTTATATTTTTATGCCATTTATGATGTGGCTTGCCCCCATTTGACCCTCACATATGTGGGATATTATCTTGGATGAGTTATAACACATCTAAACCCTTATTTATGTCATTTAGAAAAAAAAAGGGTAAGGTTTGGGGGATTAGAGAAGCTTGGGAGAGGAAGAGGGAGATTTTCCCCCAATTTGGTAAGTTTCACTCTCAACTTTGAAAATCCACTAGGTTA